>JAANYP010007767.1:0-27647 GCA_020465985.1 Centrapalus pauciflorus | reverse complement strand
AGCGTGTCCTTTTATTGCTAAATCTAGTAAGAAGGAAAAATCTGAGAAAGCTGGGAAGGAGAGAATGGAAAGGAAGAGTGAAAGTTCGAAGAAGGGAGATAAGCAGTCTTCCAAGAAAGCTAAGTCGTATGCTGTGACCTCGACACCAAAGCCTGCTTGTCCTCGCTGCAAGCAGATTCATGAAGGAAAGTGCGATCCTGCGTTCGTTAAGTGCTATTGCTGTAGGCAGAGCGGTCACGATAGGTCAGAATGTCCCAGGCGCAGTGAGGCTTGCCGAAACTGCATCACGTTGGGGCACCATGCTAAAGACTGTACTCGGCCTCGATTTGTTCCTCCGCCTGCAACTTCACCTCAACAATCAGTCAAAGGTTCTTCTGCCCCGAGGAATCAACCGAGATCTTTCCAGATGACAGCCGAAGAGGCAAAAGAGACTGCTGACGTCGTCACGGGTACATTTCTTGTTAATGATATGCCTGCCTTAATCTTATTTGACTCTGGCTCTAATCTGTCGTATGTGTCTGAAAAGTTTGCTAAACAGTTTGATTTTGCCCCTGTGATGTTACCTGCACCCTTAGACATAGAAACTGCTAGCTCGAATTTTGTGACTGTGAATAGAGTCTTTCGTTCCTGTAAGCTAATTGAAGCACCGGTTTTGGCCTTACCTGAGGGTAATGACGATTTTGTAGTCTATAGTGATGCTTCTAAGATGGGATTAGGCTGTGTGCTGATGCAAAGGGATAAAGTAATTGCCTACGCATCAAGGCAGCTAAAGGCGCATGAGAAGAATTATCCGACGCATGATTTAGAACTTGCAACCGTGACCTTTGCACTGAAGAATTGGCGGCATTATCTGTATGGGACTAGATGCAAGTTATATACAGATCACAAAAGTCTGAAGTATATATTCGATCAGAAAGAGCTGAATATGCGTCAAAGGCGATCTATGGAATTGATTAAAGACTATGACTGTGAAATCCTTTACCATCCAGGTAAAGCAAACATTGTAGCAGATGCCCTAAGCCGCAAAACCGGACTAGACCATTATACCCGATGTTATGCTTTGACTTCTATTGTTTTGGAGTCTGCCTTGCCTGAGTCGATTATTGCCGCTCAAACCGAAGCCATTCGGGATGAGAACTTGAAATCTGAACGTATGGTTACATATGTGACTCAGCTGACCCTTGATAATCGTGGTCTTAGACGGTTCATGGATAGAATATGGGTTCCCAGACTAGGAGGTATTCGTGATCAAATTCTGTCGGAAGCTCATATGTCGAAATTTTCGATACACCCTGGTTCTACCAAAATGTATCAAGACTTGAGAACGGATTATTGGTGGCCTGGAATGAAGAAGGACGTGGGGCGATATGTAGAAAATTGCATGACTTGTTTACAAGTCAAATCTGAACATCAGAAGCCGTATGGGGAACTACAACCATTGCCGATCCCGGAATGGAAGTGGGACCATATAACCATGGACTTTGTGACGAAGCTGCCCAGGACAAAGCGGAATCATGACTCTATATGGGTAATAGTGGATCGACTTACTAATTCAGCCCATTTTCTACCCATACGTGAAGATGAACGCCTCGAAAAGTTAGCTGAATTGTACGTAAAGGAAATCGTGACTAGACATGGTGTGCCATTGTCTATAGTATCGGACCGTGACAGCAGATTTACTTCTCGTTTTTGGAAGGCTTTTCAGAATGGACTAGGAACTGAACTTAAGATGAGCACCGCCTATCATCCTGAAACTGACGGGCAAAGTGAGAGGACAATTTTGACCTTAGAAGACATGTTACGTGCCTGTGTGATTGATCTCGGTGGAAGTTGGGATACTCACCTGCCGTTTGTGGAGTTTGCTTATAACAATAGTTATCACTCGACTATTGGTATGCCTCCATATCAGCTTTTGTACGGACGTCGATGCAGAACTCCAACCTGTTGGAGGGAAACAGGTGAACGCCCGATCTCTGGACCAGCGATTTTGCAAGAAGCCCATGATCAGCTACAATTGATTCGGCAGCGGATACAGACTTCTCAAGACAGACAAAAGAAGTATCACGATAGAAGACGTAAGCCAATTGCGTTTGAAGTTGGAGATAAAGTGTTGCTGAAGGTTTCGCCAAGAAAAGGGATAGTAAGGTTCGGCAAACGGGGGAAGTTAAGTCCTCGATTTGTTGGTCCTTTTGAAATTCTCGAGCGTGTGGGGCTGCAAGCCTACAGATTGAAGTTGCCTGCCGAAATGTCTGGGATTCATGATGTATTTCACGTGAGTAATCTGCGAAAGTGTTTAATTGATGCTGAAGCTGCGATTCCATGGAAAGAAGTGCAAATTGACGAGCAGTTGCGATACGAAGAAGAGCCCGAGCGTATAATCGACCATAAGGTTTCGAAATTGCGCAACAAGGAAATTCCAATGGTGTTAGTTCAATGGAAATACCATAAGGGATCTGCGCATACTTGGGAACGAGAAGACGAGATTAGGCAAAAGTATCCGAAGTTATTCCTGTCTTAGTCGATTCCGAGGACGGAATCAATTTAACGGGGGAAGATTGTAACAGCCCGTAATTTATTAAATACAAATTACAGCAACAGACTTTGGATAATAAAGCAATTTTATCCAAATATTAGAATTTAACTGAAAACATGAATCTTAAATAGTTAATTATATTAAGTTATAATTATTTATGAAAAGTTGCCCAAAAATTTAGCTGAAATTAAGTTAAAAATTAAAATTCAGCTAAATGACAAATTAAAGACTGAAAGTGACGAAACGGACTAAAATGAATAAAAATGTGACTAAAAGACATTTATGCAAGTCGGATTGTTGGGAAATTAAGTTGGTCAATTCCGGATAATTCAGTAGAAAATCTGATTTTCTCCCTATTTTCCTATAAATAGGGCAGCCCTCCTCATTTCTTAAGTTTGGAAAATCTAGAACTCTCTCCTTCTCTCTCTACACTCTCACCTTCTCTCTAGAATTCCTCCTAATCGAACCGTCGGATTCTCGTGATTCATACGCCATCGGATAGAGATCGTCGAGCTCTTCACGAATCTACCATTACATGTTTGATTTCGTCCGGATTTGAGGTAAGATCGACCCCTTTTCTGTCTTTTGGTTCGGTTTTGAAAGAGCAATTTCGAGTTTGCTCATTTTCCCTTCATTTGAAGCTGATTTGCTTCCGTTTAGGACCTGTTTTTGCTTGGAAATCATCCATAGTCGAAGGTTATAGCTTGGACGAAGGTTAGTAACCATTTCTCTATCATTTATGCTCATATTTAGTTGTTAGAACCTGGAAAACCGATGAACAAGATGAACAAATTCGAGAGATTCATGCTTAGACTCGAATTGTGTGAATATTTCGAATCTAATCATCTAGACTCGAATTGTGTGTGTGTCTCGAATCTAATCACCTAGACTCGAGGGTGTGTGTGTTCGAATCTATGTGTTCGAGTCTATGTAGGTTCGAATCTAG
Source organism: Centrapalus pauciflorus (assembly GCA_020465985.1). NCBI lineage: Eukaryota > Viridiplantae > Streptophyta > Magnoliopsida > Asterales > Asteraceae > Centrapalus > Centrapalus pauciflorus. The sequence goes on along the minus strand of JAANYP010007767.1, from coordinate 24,168 downwards.
GTATGTGCTTCGAGTCTAAGCCCTGATTTCGAATCTATATGCATGCTTCGAGTCTATGGGTATGGTTTCAAGGTGATGTGAATTTCGAATCTAATCAATTAGATTCGAATGGTACTAGTTCGAATCTGTCCCTCTAAATTCGAATTTGGTTCTTGTTCCAAGTATAAGATTAATTCCTAAATCAGATTAAGTTATTAAATAACCTAATGAAATTGAAAGTATCGTTTAATTATGACAAAAAATCGTGAGTTTCAAGATGCAGAACTATTTTATGCACAAATGAATTATCAGACTCTGTACTAACCCTTAGAATGTGTATGACCTGTTCAACTTGCTAAGTAATACGATTGGCTTTGTTTCAAGGCCACACATCTGTAATTAGGTGAATCGTATTAATCTGATAAGAATAGACTCACCTTGGGACAATAGGAACTACCTCAGACTCGATAACCAGAATTGTCAATAACCTGAATATATAACTAGGGTTATATAGATTATGACACAAACTTGACATTAATTTATACCAGACTTGAAACTGAACTGCAGGAACCCACCGATTTGACAGAGTAAACTGAACAGCTTAACTCGTTAAGCATTATCTGACTACGGACCACTGTGAGTGACAGATTTCATTAATTACTTGCATATATTTCGATACTTATTGGTGAATGTATTGACTGTATGGAAACTTCTGATTGTTGCTGCATATTTCTTTAATACTATATTGTATCATAGAAACGTACTTTTGACATTACTGAAGCTAGACACTTGAATTGCCTTGATTGCATGTTCACTTTTACATTTTATGTAAATACGTATCATGCTTATTGCTTACTTGACTGTATAAATATTTGCCGCTGCATATTGCATTATCCGACAGGACCGAATGTGAGATCTCCATTCACAGGAGGGAATTCTGCAGATTCCTTTCCTATTTGACTTGTTTCCATACACTTCCCGTAGGGCTTCGGCCTTACACATGGAAATACCGACTGGGTTGTCTCCCAACCTTTTTGCCGTCTCTGACGTATTGCCGACAGGATCTGATAGTATGTTATATGTGTGTGGTAACTAATGGAACTCTGTTAACTCACTAAGCATTGTTAGCTTACTCTGTCATGACAACTCTTTTACAGGAAAAGTTGATAAAGGCAAGACCCTAGCAGGTAGTTCGTCCCAGGCTAAGTGATTCTGGACATTTGCTGAATAGCAGACTTTTGGACTTTTGATGACGCCTATTTTGAAAAGATGATGCGGTCTCGGGTAGCTTGTTCAGTCTTCCGCACTCTGATTGAAGATTTAGAAGCTAGTTAGACCACCATTTGATTTTAATATATTGTTGTAATTAAGTATTCATGCTGATGGACCTGTGGTATCAAACAATTAGTAATATTTATTACTTAATCAAATGAAATATTATGACGTGTACTGTTTGTGGAAACTTGGATGTTACATTATCTGTATGGGACTAGATGCAAGTTATATACAGATCACAAAAGTCTGAAGTATATATTTGACCAGAAAGAGCTGAATATGCGACAAAGGCGATCTATGGAATTGATTAAAGACTATGACTGTGAGATCCTTTACCATCCAGGTAAAGCAAACATAGTAGCAGATGCCCTAAGCCGCAAAACCGGACCAGACCATTATACCCGATGTTATGCTTTGACTTCTGTTGTTTTGGAGTCTGCCTTGCCTGAGTCGATTATTGCCGCTCAAACCGAAGCCATTCAGGATGAGTAATCTGCGAAAGTGTTTAGTTGATGCTGAGGCTGCGATTCCTTGGAAAGAAGTGCAGATTGACGAGCAGTTGCGATATTGATGGAGGATCATCAAACCATTCCAAAGATGTCATGGAAATACGTGAAGGCCCAATGACAAGAGGACGAGCAAAGAAGATCAAAGAAGTTTTTACGAGCTTAGCTGTTGATATCCAAGAGTCTGCATGCAAAGACGATGCTCAACCGCAAGTGATGAAGCATGTTACTAGACTTGAAACATTGGATCCTAATATGGAAGCATAAAAGCCCAAAAGTTGCATTTTCTTGGGTCTTTGAGATATTATGGGCTAGTACTAAGCCCAAGTGGTAGAATGGATGTATTTTGAAGTCCATTAGAAGTTTATTTGAGTCCAATAAAGGCCTAGAAATGCCTAATCCGTTTTTTTTTTGTTTAAGAGTTCTAGAATTATCTACCAATTGAAGACAAAATGTCAAGAGTCATGGATTAAAGTCCCTTCTTTAATCCATTGAATTTAATTAGTGTCTTTTGAGTTGGTTTTTGAAGCCTATAAATAGATGGCTTCCTATGTACTTTCAAATCAATTCACTTGAGAAATATATATCTTTCTTTAGAGTTTTACTCATCTTTGTGAGCTTTGTTCTTTGTTGGAGAGTTCATAGTTCAAGAACTTATCAAGATTGTGAGCACATTCTTGTGGCGTTCTCGTATTCCTTTGGTTCTTAGTTCTTATAACTAACGGGTCAAGGACTTGCTCTAGGCGTGTTGGAGTCCCAATTATCGGGTACTTTGACGCCTATCATATCCTATACGAAGGTTCCAAGTTACATTTAACTTGCGGGTCAACGTTTCGTATCATTTTTTTTATGCTTTTTTTTGTTGCACTTTTTTTTGTTCTTATTTCGCTCTTCTTCTTTTCTTTTTTTTGCTCTTTTTTTTTTGTTGAACAACGTGACTTTTTTTTAATATGACAAAACTAAAAAAATTGTAAAAGATAAGATAAGATGATAAGAAAAAGGTTGCAAAAAAAAAATAATAAAAGAAGTTTATATGAACACGTGTGCTTGAAAATCAATAATTTATCTTCTATATCATTTTTGTTCCAACTTCTTCTCATTGTTTAGTACTTTGTTTCTCCTCACCTTACTATTTTTTTTTTTGTTTATCCCATCTTCTTTAAAAGTTCTAAACTCGTTGGTATCAAATTAAGTTCTAAAGGATTTTCTTGAACACTTTCAGTTTTGTGCTCTAATTTGATTTGTTCTTTTACCAATTGAGCTCCACAAGGAATAGAGAGGTAAAAGGCATTGAGTTGTGAGAACACTTGAGGGTAAAAGCCGATTATTTTTTTGTATGAGACACGAGCGTTGAGTGACATCTCTTGAGTGAAACACGTAAGGGAGTGAGGAGAGGAAATATTTTTTTTTACTCTTGTTTTTTTTCAGATTAAAAGATGGAAGATAATCAACCCCTTCCTAACATTCAAGTCCAAGCTCTCATGGCTGAAATGCGACGTTTAATGACTGACGAGTTTAATCAAATCCATGAAAGAATGGATAGATTGGAGGCACGTGGACCTCATGCTCCACCACCATCACAAGTTTCTGATGAAAATCATGAAGATGACGCTCAAGATGATGAATGGGATAGAGGATCTGAAAGAAGGAGGCATAGAAGAAACCATGGTGCTAATAGAGGACTCAACAACATTAAGATGAGAATTCCACAATTTCAAGGAAAGAGTGATCCAGAAGCGTATTTGGACTGGGAAAAAAAGGTTGAACTGATTTTTGCATGTAATAATTATCGCGAGGATCAAAAGGTGAAAGTAGCAGCAATTGAATTCACAGATTACGCTATAGTATGGTGGGATCAATTAGTCACCAACCGAAGAAGAAATGGAGAAAGGCCTATTTCTACATGGGTTGAAATGAAGGCTGTTATGCGTAAAAGGTTTGTTCCCTCTCACTATTTTCGAGACTTGTATCGCAAATTACAATCTTTGAATCAGGGAGCAAAGTCTGTGGATGATTATTACAAAGAGATGGAGATTGCCATGATTAGAGCAAATATTGAAGAAGATAGGGAAGCAACAATGGCAAGATTCTTGAGTGGCTTGAATCAAGATATTTCTAATGTCGTGGAGTTGCAATATTGTTTAGACCTTGAAGAGATGGTTCATACGGCCATGAAAGTTGAAAGACAATTGAGGAGAAGAAATAGTTTTTCTAAGGGAAGTACGTCCAACTCTCAATATTCTCATAGGCCAAAAGGGGAGACATCTAAAGGTACCTTTTCTACACCTTTAAAGAACCAAGATGATGCCACAAAAGGTAGGGAAATGGGCAAAGGCAAAGGTATCGTTTCTACCCCTACACGAACTCGTGAAATTAAATGTTTTCGTTGTCTAGGTGTGGGGCACATTGCTTCACAATGCCCAAACAAAAAAAGTTATGCTTCTTCATGAAAGTGGTGAAATAGAGTCTGAAAATGAAAATGAGGATGTTTCGGATGATGAAGAGGACTTGGAGCAAACCGAGGCAGAAAGCGGAGAGCTCTTGGTGGTCAAGAAAGTTTTAAACATACAAGCCAAGGTGGAAGACACACAACAACGAGAAAATATCTTCCATACGCGATGTTTGTTGCAAGGTAAAGTATGTAGCCTCATTATTGATGGTGGGAGTTGTACCAATGTTGTGAGTAACGAGGTAATTGAGAAGCTGAATTTGCGCACGTTGAAGCATCCACACCCATATAAGCTTCAATGGTTGAATGAATGTGGCGAAGTGAAGGTGACTAAACAGGCCTTGATCACATTTTCCATCGGAAAGTACAAAGACGAAGTGATGTGTGACGTGGTTCCAATGCAAGTAAGTCATATACTACTTGGTAGACCTTGGCAATTTGATAGGAAAGTTATCTATGATGGCTTTCTTAATCAATATATGCTTAAAGATCATGAAAAGAAAGTAGTTCTTGTCTCCCTAACCCCACAACAAGTGCAGGAGGACCAAATTAAAATGATCACTTCAAGGCGAGCTTGGGAGGATGAGAGGAAAAATAATGAGTGCAAAGAGAAAAAAATGAGCAGTAAAAATAAAGCAAAGAGTGTTGAGGGTGAGAAAAGTGAGACAAATGATGATGAAAAAAGAGAGTGTGTCAAGAAGAATTTCTTTGCAAAAACGAGTGAAGTTAAGAGAGCGATTGACGAAAAAAAAAGAGTGATAGTGTTGGTATTCAAGGAAGCTTGTACATATGCTGAAAAACTAACCAACAATCCGCCAAGTTTTGTTGTGAATATTTTGCAGGAATACCAAGATGTCTTCCCAAAGGAAGAACCAAGTGGTTTACCACCTTTACGAGGGATCGAGCATCGCATTGATTTCATTCCAGGGGCTGCTCTACCAAACCGTCCAGCCTATAGAGCTAATCCCGAGGAGACACGAGAAATCCAAAGGCAAGTGGAGGATTTGCTTTCAAGAGGAAGAATTCGAGAATCCATGAGTCCATGTGTTGTACCGGTCATTGTGGTACCCAAGAAGTCAGGTGAATGGAGAATGTGTATGGACTGTAGAGCCATCAACAAAATAACGGTAAAGTATCGCTACCCTATTCCAAGGTTAGATGATATGTTGGATGAGTTGCATGGTGCTAAGATCTTCTCAAAAATTGATTTGAAAAGTGGCTATCATCAAATTCGAATTAATGAAGGTGATGAATGGAAAACAGCTTTTAAAACAAAGTTTGGTTTGTATGAGTGGTTAGTTATGCCCTTTGGACTAACTAATGCTCCGAGTACATTCATGAGGTTAATGAATCATGTTTTACGAGAGTACATTGGTAAGTTTGTCGTGGTCTATTTTGATGATATCCTGATTTATAGCATTAATGTTGAAGTTCACTTGGAACATTTGCGTCTTGTTTTTGGAAACTTTAAGAAAAGAGTCATTATTTGCTAACTTAAAGAAGTGCACATTTTGCATGGATAAGGTTGTTTTTCTTGGTTTTGTTGTAAGTGGCCAGGGAATTGAGGTGGATGACGAGAAGGTCAAGGCAATCAAAGAATGGCCAACTCCAACAACAGTGTCCCAAGTTAGAAGCTTCCATGGGCTTGCAAGTTTCTATCGAAGGTTTGTTCGTGACTTCAGTACCATAGCTGCCCCCCTTAATGAACTTGTGAAGAAGGAAGTTAGTTTTCATTGGGGAGAAAGGCAAGAAGCTGCATTCAATTTGCTGAAAGAAAGGTTGACATCTACTCCTATTCTTGCATTGCCTAATTTTAATAAAATGTTTGAACTTGAGTGTGATGCATCCGGGGTGGGTATTGGGGCTGTTTTGATTCAAGAAGGTAGACCAATTGCATATTTTAGTGAAAAATTAAAGGGGGCTCACTTGAATTATTCCACTTATGAAAAAGAGCTTTATGCATTGGTTAGATCTTTGCAAACATGGCAGCATTACTTAAGGCCTAAGGAATTTGTGGTTCATACGGATCATGAGTCTCTTAAGTACCTTAAGGGGCAAGCTAATTTGAGTAGGAGGCATATCAAATGGGTTGAATTCATTGAGTCATTTCCTTATGTGATCAAATACAAAAAGGGTAAAGAAAACATTGTGGCTGATGCATTGTCTAGACGTCATACTCTTATCACCACATTAAGTTCTAAGCTTCTTGGGTTTGGATCACTTAAAGAAATGTACAAAGATGATTCTGAATTTTCTTCCTTATACGCTGCTTGTGAACATGCTTCATTTGATAAGTTTTATAGGCATGATGGTTATTTGTTTAAAGAAAACAAGTTATGCATTCCAAAGTGTTCTATACGGGAGCTATTTGTACGTGAGGCTCATGGTGGAGGGTTGATGGGCCATTTTGGTGTCCAGAAGACATTGGATATTTTGAAGGAACATTTCTATTGGCCTAAGATGAGAGAAGATGTTATGAAGATCTGTGAAAAATGTGTGCCATGTAAACAAGCCAAGTCAAAATCCAAGCCTCATGGTTTGTATATGCCACTGCCAATTCCTCAGCAACCATGGGTTGACATCTCCATGGACTTTGTGATTGGGTTGCCTAGAACAAAGAATGGTCATGATTCTGTGTTTGTGGTGGTTGATCGATTCTCTAAGATGGCACACTTCATTGCGTGTAAGAAGACTGACGATGCTTCACATGTTGCAGACTTGTTTTTCAAAGAGATTGTTCGTTTGCATGGTGTGCCGCGGACCATAGTAAGTGATAGGGATGTCAAGTTTCTGAGTCATTTCTGGCGTGTTCTTTGGAGTAAGTTGGGTACCAAACTTTTGTTTTCTACCACAAGTCACCCCCAAACCGATGGGCAAACAGAAGTGGTTAATCGAACCTTATCCCAATTACTTCGAGTGATTATGTAACATCCAATTACCACAAACAGTACACGTCATAATATTTCATTTCATAAATAATATTAATTGTTTAATACCACAGGCCCATTAGCATGAATTCTTAATTACAACAATAACTAAAAGATTAAATGGTGGTCTAAACTAGCTTCTAAATCTTCAATCAGAGTGCGGAAGACTGAACAAGCTACCCGAGACCGCATCATCATTTCAAAATAGGCATCATCAAAAGTCCAAAGGTCTGCTATTCATCAAAATCCAGATTCACTTAGCCTGGGACGAACTACCTGCTAAGGTCTTGCCTTTATCAGCTTTTCCTGAAAAAGAGATGTCATGACAGAGTAAGCTAACAATGCTTAGTGAGTTAACAGAGTTCCATTAGCTACCACACACATATAACATACTATCAGCTCCTGTCGGCAATACGTCAGAGACGGCAAATAGGTTGGGAGACAACCCAGTCAGTATTCCCATGTGTAAGGCCGAAGCCCTACGGGAAGTGTATGGAAACAAGTCAGATAGGAAAGGAATCTGCAGAATTCCCTCCTGTGAATGGAGATCTCACATTCGGTCCTGTCGGATAATGCAATATGCAACGGCAAGTATATAAACAGTCAAGTAAGCAGTAAGCATGATACGTATTTACATAAAATGTAAAAGTGAACATGCAATCAAGGCAATTCAAATGTCTAACTCAGTAATGTCAAAATACGTTTCTATGATACAATATAGTATTAAAGAAACATGCAGCAATCAATCAGAAGTTCCCATACAGTCACTACATTCACCAATAAGTATCGAAATATATGTAAGTATTTAATGAAATCTGTCACTCACAGTGGTCCGAAGTCAGATAATGCTTAACGAGTTAAGCTGTTCGGTTTACTCTGTCAAATCGGTGGTTTCCTGCAGTTCAGTTTCAAGTCTGGCATATTAATGTCAAGTCTGAGTCATAATCTATATAACCCTAGTTATATATTTAGGTTATTGTCAATTCTGACTGTCGAGTCTGAGGTAGTTCCTATTGTCCCAAGGTGAGTCTATTTTATCAGACTAATACGATCCATCTAAATACAGATGTATATATGGCCTTGAAACAATGCCAAACGTATTATTTAACAAGGTGAAAAGGACATACACATTCTAAAGGTTCATACAGAGTCGGTTAATTTATTTGTGCATAAATTAGTTATGCAACTTGACACTTGTGATTTTTTTAACATAATCAAAGGATACTTTCAATTACATAAGGTTGTTTAATAACTTAATCTGATTTAGGAATTAATCTTAGGCCAGAAACATAATCAAATTCGAATATAAGGGAATAGATTCGAGCAAGATAAGCTCATTTATGGGTGGTCAGATTCGAAATAGGGCCTTCGAATCTAATGGATAGATTCGAGACACAACACACAAGGAGAATAGGTTCGGACAAAGTATAGACTCGAAGCCCACACAGATTCGAAGCAACCAATTTCGATTCTAGGAATTAGATTCGAAGCTAATAGATTCTAAGGCAAGCACAGACTAGAACAAGGGACTTAAACTCGAAATATACCCATAGAATCGAAGCAACTCTCGAGTCTAGGGGGGGGGGGGAAACAGATTCGAATCCATAGATTCGAACCCATACAATTCGAGTCTAGGCATGAATCTCTCGAATTTGTTCATCTTGTTCATCGTTTTTCCAGGTTTTATCAACTAAATATGAACATAAATGAAAGAGAAATGGTTACTAACCTTCGTCCAAGATATATCCTTTGACTATGGTTGATTTCCAAGCAAGAACAGGTCCTAAACGGGGGCAAATCAGCTTCAAATAGAGGGAAAATGAGCAAACTCGAAAATGCTCTTACAAAACCGAACCAAAAGTCAGAAAAATGGTCGATCTTACCTCAAATCCGGACGAAATCAAACATGTAATGGTAGATTCGTGAAGAGCTCGACGATCTCTATCCGATGGCGTATGAATCACGAGAATCCGACGGTTCGATTAGGAGAAATGCTAGAGAGAAGGACAATCTTAGAGAGAGAGGGAGGAGAATCCAAATTTCCAAACTTAAGAAGTGAGGAGAGGAGCTCCTATTTATAGGGAAATAGGGAAAATCAGATCTTCTACTGAATTTTCCGGAATTGACCAACTTTTATTCCCAACACTCCGATTTGCATTTCAGATGCAAAGAATAGCAAAGAAGTTCTAGATTTGCTACAATTGTCTTTTAGTCAATTTTAACTCATTTTAGTCCGTTTCGCTATTTTCAGTCTTTAATTTGTTATTTAGCTGAATTTTAATTATTAACTTAATTTCAACTAAATTTTGGGCAACTTATCATAATTAATTATAACTTAATATAATTAGTTATTTCAGATTCACATTATCAGCTAATTACTAATAATTGGATAAAATTGCTTTATTATCCAAAGTCTGATGCTGTAATTTATATTTAATAAATTACGGGCTGTTACAATCTTCCCCCGTTAAATTGATTCCGTCCTCGGAATCGACTAAGACAGAAATAACTTCGGATACTTCTGCCTAATCTCGTCTTCTCGTTCCCAAGTTTGCGCAGATCCCTTATGGTATTTCCATTGGACTAACACCATTGGAATTTCCTTGCTGCGCAATTTCGAAACCTTATGATCGATTATACGCTCGGGCTCTTCTTCGTATCGCAACTGCTCATCAATTTGCACGTCTTTCCAAGGAATCACAGCTTCAGCGTCAGCTAAACACTTTCGAAGGTTACTCACATGAAATACATCATGAATCCCAGTCATTTCGGCAGGCAGCTTTAATCTGTAGGCCTGCAATCCTACACGCTCGAGAATTTCAAAAGGACCCACAAATCGAGGGCTCAACTTCCCCCGTTTGCCGAACCTTACTATTCCTTTTCTTGGCGAGACCTTCAGCAACACTCTATCTCCAACTTCAAACACGATTGGTTTCCGCCTTTTATCATGATACTTCTTTTGTCTGTCTTGAGAAGTCTGAATCCGCTGCCGAATCAACTGTAGTTGGTCATGGGCTTCTTGCAGAATCGCTGGTCCAGAAATCGGCCGTTCACCTGTTTCCCTCCAACAGGTTGGAGTTCGGCATCGACGTCCGTACAAAAGCTGATATGGAGGCATACCAATAGTCGAGTGATAACTATTGTTATAAGCAAACTCCACAAACGGCAGGTGAGTATCCCAACTTCCACCGAGATCAATCACACAGGCACGTAACATATCTTCTAAGGTCAAAATTGTCCTCTCACTTTGCCCGTCAGTTTCAGGATGATAGGCGGTGCTCATCTTAAGTTCAGTTCCTAGTCCATTCTGAAAAGCCTTCCAAAAACGAGAAGTAAATCTGCTGTCACGGTCCGATACTATAGACAATGGCACACCATGTCTAGTCACGATTTCCTTTACGTACAACTCAGCTAACTTTTCGAGGCGTTCATCTTCACGTATGGGTAGGAAATGGGCTGACTTAGTAAGTCGATCCACTATTACCCATATAGAGTCATGATTCCGCTTAGTCCTGGGCAGCTTCGTCACAAAGTCCATGGTTATGTGGTCCCACTTCCATTCCGGGATTGGCAATGGTTGTAGTTCCCCATACGGCTTCTGATGTTCAGATTTGACTTGTAAACAAGTCATGCAATTTTCTACATATCGCCCCACGTCCTTCTTCATTCCAGGCCACCAATATTCCGTCTTCAAATCTTGATACATTTTAGTAGAACCAGGGTGAATCGAAAATTTCGACATATGAGCTTCCGACAGAATTTGATCCCGAATACCTCCTAGTCTGGGAACCCATATTCTATCCAAGAACCGTCTAAGACCACTATTATCAAGAGTCAGCTGGGTCACATAAGTAACCATGCGTTCAGATTTCAAGTTCTCATCCCGAATGGCTTCGGTTTGAGCGGCAATAATCGACTCAGTCAAGGCAGATTCCAAAACAACAGAAGTCAACGCATAACATCGGGTATAATGGTCTTGTCCGGTTTTGCGGCTTAGGGCATCTGCTACAATATTTGCTTTACCTGGATGGTAAAGGATCTCACAGTCATAGTCTTTAATCAATTCCATAGATCGCCTTTGTCACATATTCAGCTCTTTCTGGTCAAATATATACTTCAGACTTTTGTGATCGGTATATAACTTGCATCTAGTCCCATACAGATAATGCCGCCAAATCTTCAGAGCGAAAGTCACGGCTGCAAGCTCCAAGTCATGCGTCGGGTAATTCTTTTCATGCGTCTTTAGCTGCCTTGATGCGTAGGCAATTACTTTATCCCTTTGCATCAACACACAGCCTAATCCCATCTTAGAAGCATCACTATAAACTACAAAATCATCATTACCCTCAGGTAAAGCCAGAATCGGCGCTTCTACTAGCTTACGCTTCAAAGTCTCAAAGGCTCGATCTTGAGATTCATTCCATTCAAACTTAACTTCTTTCTTCGTCAGACTGGTTAAAGGCACCGCAATCTTGGAGAAATCACGGATAAATCTTCTGTAATAGCCCGCTAAACCCAAGAAACTTCGAACTTCAGATACGTTTTTCGGCGCTTCCCACTTCTGAACCGCATCAACCTTTGATGGATCTACGGCTATTCCCTCACCCGAGACAATATGTCCTAAAAATTGCACCTGGCGTAACCAGAATTCACATTTGGAGAATTTTGCATAGAGTCGCTCCTTTCGTAACAATTCTAGCAATTCTCGCAAATGCATCGCATGATCAGATTCAGACTTGGAGTAAATCAAGATGTCATCAATGAAGACTATCACTGATTTATCCAGCATTGGTCTACATACCCTATTCATGAGGTCCATAAATGCGGCCGGGGCATTTGTGAGACCGAACGGCATTACTAGAAACTCAAAATGACCGTAACGAGTACGAAATGCAGTCTTCGGTACGTCAGGCTCAAATACTTTGAGTTGATGGTAATCAGATCGGAGATCGATCTTTGAGAAGTAACTAGCCCCTTGCAGTTGATCAAACAAGTCGTCAATTCTAGGCAAAGGGTATCGGTTCTTGATAGTAACCTTATTTAACTCCCGATAATCAATACACATACGAAAGGTACCATCCTTCTTCTTAACAAAAAGAACCGGAGCACCCCAGGGAGAAGTACTCGGACGAATAAACCCTTTTTCCAATAATTCCTGCAACTGACTCATCATTTCCTTCATTTCATTCGGAGCTAGACGGTAAGGGGCTTTCGCGATAGGAGCAGCACCCGGTACAAGGTCAATATGGAATTCAATTTGACGATCTGGTGGCAAACCAGAGATGTCATCCGGGAACACGTCAGGGAAATCTCGAACTACAGGAACATCAGACACGGTCTTTTTAACTTCCTTATCATCTAAGGCATATGCTAAATAGGCGGCACAACCTTTGGATAGGCACTTTCGGGCTTTCAGTACAGAGATGAGACCTAAATCTCGAGTCTTTCTATCGCCATAAACATAACGTTCACTTCCTTCGGGGGTTCTAATTCTAATTATCCTTTTTGCACAAAGGATTTCAGCATTATTCGTCATAAGCCAGTCCATTCCTATAATAACATCGAATTCCCTAATCCACATCGGTATCAGGTCAACGTTCGAGGAGAGGTCATCAATCACTAGCTTACAGGAACGAAAGACTCTATTCACAGTCACAAAATTCGAACTAGTAGTTTCTATGTCTAAGGGTGCAGGTAACATCACAGGGGCAAAATCAAACTGCCTAGCAAACTTTTCAGACACATACGACAGATTAGAGCCAGAGTCAAATAAGATTAAGGCAGGCATATCATTAACAAGAAATGTACCCGTGACGACGTCAGCAGTCTGTTTTGCCTCTTCGGCTGTCATCTGGAAGGATCTCGGTTGATTCCTCGGAGCAGAGGAACCCTTGACTGATTGCTGAGGTGAAGATGTAGGCGGAGGAACAAATCGGGGTCGGGTACAGTCTTTAGCATGATGCCCCAACGTAATGCAGTTTCTGCAAGCCTCATTGCGCCGGGGACATTCTGACCTATCATGACCATTCTGTCTGCAACAGTAGCACTTAACGAACGCAGGATCGCACTTTCCTTCATGAATTTGCTTGCAGCGAGGACAAGCAGGCTTTGGCGTCGAGGTCACGGCATACGATTTAGCTTTCTTGGAAGACTGCTTATCTCCCTTCTTCAAACTTTCACTCTTCTTTTCAGCTCTCTCAGATTTTTCCTTCTTATTAGATTTAGCAATAAAAGGACATGCGCGCTCAGGATAGATTTCAAGCTCACCTACCCTAGCAATTTCCACTGCCTCAATATAGCTTCTCGGTCTGCCGGACTTCACAAACTTCCGGATTTCTCGATCCAGACCATCCACAAACAAATCTCTTCTCCTTTCGTCGGTATCAACGGGGTGATCAGATAATAGTGAGAGCCTGGTAAATTCCAGCTCATAGTCCGTCATGGATCTTGTACCTTGCTGAAAAGATAGCAGGGTTTTCTCCATCTGGCGCTTAACATCCTGGGGGCAGTATTTTTCCTTCAAGTGAATCTTAAATTGATCCCAAGTAATGGATTTCTCCATTGCTTCAGACATGGGGTTCGTAATCGACTTCCACCAACGGCCAACTCCATCTTCCAACATTCCTGTTGCAAACGTCACCTTGTCTTCCTCATTACACTTGGAGAGTTTGAACGCTTTCTCCACATTCGCGACCCAGTCCATAGCCTTAACAGGATCAGATGACCCCGCAAACGTACGAGCTCCACACTTCTTGAAATCAACAAACGTACACTCACGTCCTACCTTAACGTGATGGTCAGAAGAGTCAGTCTCACTTTCATCAGAGGACACATGTCTATGCTTCCTCTTCCTGTCTTTCTTCGGCTTCGCTAACATTTCTTCCCTATGCTTCAGTTCTAATTCCTGTAACTTAAGTTCTCGCAACCTAAGTTCTTCCTCACGGCGCTTAAATTCCATTTCACGCTGGTTTGCTTCGTCAGTCTGCATCACTGCTTTACCCTTGGTCAGCAAGTCCTTAATCTCCCTAAATCGGTCTTCTACTGCCATATCAGTCTGCAGTCGGTTTCTATCCATCATAAGCTGCATTTGCCTACGGTTATCCTCATTCAACTTATGAACGAGGTCAATCAATTGAGCCTGCTGGGGAGACACAGGCGTAGCAGTACTGCTTGAGTCATTAGCAGTATTCTCAGGGTCAGTGCCTAAGTCCTCTACGTGAACAGATTCTTTGTGTTGATCAGCTGCAGCATCAGCAGCTTTATCAACCCTTGAGGAACCGGCAACAGTCGGATTCTTATCAGCCATTGGCTGAAAATATAAAGGAAATAGTTATTATTTCCTGATTCAAATAAGCACAGTTCGAGTCATAATTCCTACGTCAGATAATCATATCTAAATTTATAGATATGAAGGCAGTCAGTCAATCAGGCTGGCACAAAGTCAAATCAAAGTCAAGTCAGTATCAAGCAGTCAATCCCTCTCCCATCCTATCAGTCATCATTTGCCTATCTTAGGTCAAGTTGTGTGGGTAGTCCTTTACTAATTAGGTTACCCTAGGCCTCGGTGACTTGTTCGGGAATTCAGAGTCACATAGTCCATATCATACCAGTAGTTTAAGTATCGGGTGGCCAATCCGATGATTAAACTGCTGCTCTGATACCAACTTTGTAACATCCAATTACCACAAACAGTACACGTCATAATATTTCATTTCATAAATAATATTAATTGTTTAATACCACAGGCCCATTAGCATGAATTCTTAATTACAACAATAACTAAAAGATTAAATGGTGGTCTAAACTAGCTTCTAAATCTTCAATCAGAGTGCGGAAGACTGAACAAGCTACCCGAGACCGCATCATCATTTCAAAATAGGCATCATCAAAAGTCCAAAGGTCTGCTATTCATCAAAATCCAGATTCACTTAGCCTGGGACGAACTACCTGCTAAGGTCTTGCCTTTATCAGCTTTTCCTGAAAAAGAGATGTCATGACAGAGTAAGCTAACAATGCTTAGTGAGTTAACAGAGTTCCATTAGCTACCACACACATATAACATACTATCAGCTCCTGTCGGCAATACGTCAGAGACGGCAAATAGGTTGGGAGACAACCCAGTCAATATTCCCATGTGTAAGGCCGAAGCCCTACGGGAAGTGTATGGAAACAAGTCAGATAGGAAAGGAATCTGCAGAATTCCCTCCTGTGAATGGAGATCTCACATTCGGTCCTGTCGGATAATGCAATATGCAACGGCAAGTATATAAACAGTCAAGTAAGCAGTAAGCATGATACGTATTTACATAAAATGTAAAAGTGAACATGCAATCAAGGCAATTCAAATGTCTAACTCAGTAATGTCAAAATACGTTTCTATGATACAATATAGTATTAAAGAAACATGCAGCAATCAATCAGAAGTTCCCATACAGTCACTACATTCACCAATAAGTATCGAAATATATGTAAGTATTTAATGAAATCTGTCACTCACAGTGGTCCGAAGTCAGATAATGCTTAACGAGTTAAGCTGTTCGGTTTACTCTGTCAAATCGGTGGTTTCCTGCAGTTCAGTTTCAAGTCTGGCATATTAATGTCAAGTCTGAGTCATAATCTATATAACCCTAGTTATATATTTAGGTTATTGTCAATTCTGACTGTCGAGTCTGAGGTAGTTCCTATTGTCCCAAGGTGAGTCTATTTTATCAGACTAATACGATCCATCTAAATACAGATGTATATATGGCCTTGAAACAATGCCAAACGTATTATTTAACAAGGTGAAAAGGACATACACATTCTAAAGGTTCATACAGAGTCGGTTAATTTATTTGTGCATAAATTAGTTATGCAACTTGACACTTGTGATTTTTTTAACATAATCAAAGGATACTTTCAATTACATAAGGTTGTTTAATAACTTAATCTGATTTAGGAATTAATCTTAGGCCAGAAACATAATCAAATTCGAATATAAGGGAATAGATTCGAGCAAGATAAGCTCATTTATGGGTGGTCAGATTCGAAATAGGGCCTTCGAATCTAATGGATAGATTCGAGACACAACACACAAGGAGAATAGGTTCGGACAAAGTATAGACTCGAAGCCCACACAGATTCGAAGCAACCAATTTCGATTCTAGGAATTAGATTCGAAGCTAATAGATTCTAAGGCAAGCACAGACTAGAACAAGGGACTTAAACTCGAAATATACCCATAGAATCGAAGCAACTCTCGAGTCTAGGGGGGGGGGGGAAACAGATTCGAATCCATAGATTCGAACCCATACAATTCGAGTCTAGGCATGAATCTCTCGAATTTGTTCATCTTGTTCATCGTTTTTCCAGGTTTTATCAACTAAATATGAACATAAATGAAAGAGAAATGGTTACTAACCTTCGTCCAAGATATATCCTTTGACTATGGTTGATTTCCAAGCAAGAACAGGTCCTAAACGGGGGCAAATCAGCTTCAAATAGAGGGAAAATGAGCAAACTCGAAAATGCTCTTACAAAACCGAACCAAAAGTCAGAAAAATGGTCGATCTTACCTCAAATCCGGACGAAATCAAACATGTAATGGTAGATTCGTGAAGAGCTCGACGATCTCTATCCGATGGCGTATGAATCACGAGAATCCGACGGTTCGATTAGGAGAAATGCTAGAGAGAAGGACAATCTTAGAGAGAGAGGGAGGAGAATCCAAATTTCCAAACTTAAGAAGTGAGGAGAGGAGCTCCTATTTATAGGGAAATAGGGAAAATCAGATCTTCTACTGAATTTTCCGGAATTGACCAACTTTTATTCCCAACACTCCGATTTGCATTTCAGATGCAAAGAATAGCAAAGAAGTTCTAGATTTGCTACAATTGTCTTTTAGTCAATTTTAACTCATTTTAGTCCGTTTCGCTATTTTCAGTCTTTAATTTGTTATTTAGCTGAATTTTAATTATTAACTTAATTTCAACTAAATTTTGGGCAACTTATCATAATTAATTATAACTTAATATAATTAGTTATTTCAGATTCACATTATCAGCCAATTACTAATAATTGGATAAAATTGCTTTATTATCCAAAGTCTGATGCTGTAATTTATATTTAATAAATTACGGGCTGTTACAGATTATTCCGAAGAACTTGAGAACTTGGGAGAATTGTTTGCCTTTTGCAGAGTTTGCTTACAACAGGAGTGTTCATTCTGCTACTAAATTTTCTCCTTTTGAAGTTGTTTACGGATTCAATCCATTGAGTCCTCTTGACCGTGTTCCTCTTCCCATCGAAGAACGATCCAGTTTAGATGGAAAGCGGAAGGCAGAATTCGTGAAGCAATTACACGAAAAGGTAAGACTCAATATTGAGAAAAGGACAGAACAATACACAAAACAAGCAAACAAAGGCAGAACAAAGATAGTGTTTGAAGCTGGAGATTGGGTATGGCTGCACCTGAGAAAAGATAGATTTCCAACCAAACGAAGATCCAAATTGCAACCTAGAGGAGATGGACCATTTCAAGTGCTCGAAAGGATCAACGACAATGCTTACAAGCTAGATCTTCCAGGTGAGTATCAAGTTAGTTCAACATTCAATGTTTCTGACTTGTCGCCTTTTGATGTAGGTGATGATTCGTGGACGAATCCTTTTCAAGGGGGAGAGAATGATGGAGGATCATCAAACCATTCCAAAGATGTCATGGAAATACGTGAAGGCCCAATGACAAGAGGACGAGCAAAGAAGATCAAAGAAGTTTTTAAGAGCTTAGTTGTTGATATCCAAGAGTCTGAATGCAAAGACGATGCTCAACCGCAAGTGATGAAGCATGTTACTAGACTTGAAACATTGGATCCTAATATGGAAGCATAAAAGCCCAAAAGTTGCATTTTCTTGGGTCTTTGAGATATTATGGGCTAGTACTAAGCCCAAGTGGTAGAATGGATGTATTTTGAAGTCCATTAGAAGGTTATTTGAGTCCAATAAAGGCCTAGAAATGCCTAATCCGTTTTTTTTGTTTAAGAGTTCTAGAATTATCTACCAATTGAAGACAAAATGTCAAGAGTCATGGATTAAAGTCCCTTCTTTAATCCATTGAATTGAATTAGTGTCTTTTGAGTTGGTTTTTGAAGCCTATAAATAGATGGCTTCCTATGTACTTTCAAATCAATTCACTTGAGAAATATATATCTTTCTTTAGAGTTTTACTCATCTTTGTGAGCTTTGTTCTTTGTTTGAGATTTCATAGTTCAAGAACTTATCAAGATTGTGAGCACATTCTTGTGGCGTTCTCGTATTCCTTTGGTTCTTAGTTCTTATAACTAACGGGTCAAGGACTTGCTCTAGGCGTGTTGGAGTCCCAATTATCGGGTACTTTGACGCCTATCATATCCTATACGAAGGTTCCAAGTTACATTTAACTTGCGGGTCAACGTTTCGTATCAGATATGAAGAAGAGCCCGAGCGTATCATCGATCATAAGGTTTGGAATTTGCGCAGCAAGGAAATTCCAATGGTGTTAGTTCAATGGAAATATCACAAGGGATCTGCGCAAACTTGGGAACGAGAAGACGAGATTAGGCAAAAATATCCGAAGTTATTCCTGTCTTAGTCGATTCCGAGGACGGAATCAATTTAACGGGGGAAGATTGTAACAGCCCGTAATTTATTAAATATAAATTACAGCAGCGGACTTTGGATTATAAAGCCATTTTATCCAAATATTAGTAATTAACGGAAAATATGAATTTGTAATAGTTAATTATATTAAGTTATAATTAATCATGAAAAGTTGGCCAAAATTAGCTGAAATTAAGTTAATAATTAAAATTCAGCTAAATGACAAATTAAAGACTGAAAATGACGAAACGTACTAAAATGAATAAAAATTTGACTAAAAGACAATTATAGCTAAATCTAGAACTCCCTTGCTATTATTTGCATCTGAAATGCAAATCAGATTGATGGGAATAAAGTTGGTCGATTCCGGAAATTCTGTAGAAAATCTGATCTTTTTCCTATTTTCCTATAAATATGAGCTCCCCTCCTCATTTCTTAAGTTTGGAAACTTGGGCTCTCCTCCTTCTCTCTCTAAGATTACACCTTCTCTCTAGCATTTCTCCTAATCGAACCGTCGGATTCTCGTGATTCATACGCCATCGGTTAGATATCGTCGAGCTCTACACGAATCCTCCATTGCATGTTTGATTTCGTCCGGATTTAAGGCAAAATCGACCCTTTTTCTGATTTTAGTTCGGTTTTGTTGAACAAATTCGAGTTTGCTCATATCCTTTTCATTTGAAGCTGATTCGATCCCGTTTAGGACTTGTTTTTTGCTTGGAAATCATCCATAGTCGAAGGATATATCTTGGACGAAGGTTAGTATCTATTTTTCCCTCATTTATGTTCATGTTTAGTAGCTAAACCTGGAAAATCGTTGATCAAGTAGAACAAACTCGAAATGTTCATGTTCAGATTCGAATGTGTGTATGTATGGCTTCGAATCTATGTATGGCTTCGAATCTATGTAGGTTTCGAATCTATGTAGGTTTCGAATCTATGTAGGTTTCGAATCTATGTATGGTTCGAATCTATGTATGGTTCGAATCTATGGATGGCTTGAATCTATATCCCTAATTCGAATTTAACCTAGTCAAATCTATTCCCTAGAATCTATTATGTGTGTGCTACGAATCTAAACCATTAGATTCGAATGAGAGGTGTTCGAATCTATTCCTTGTAGTTCGAATCTGATTGCCATTTCAAGTCTAAGATTAAGTCCAAAATCAGATTAAGTTATTAAACAACCTATTGTATTAAAGGTATCTTTTGATATGGATTAAACTCTCCAGTTTCAAGTTGCATATCTATTATATGCACAAATGAATTAACAGACATTGAATGAACTCTTAGAAATCGTATGTCATGATGCACCTAGCTAGTAATATGATTGGCTTTATTTCAAGGCCACACATATGTAATTAGATGAATCGTATTAATCTGATAAGAATAGACTCACCTTGGGACGATAGGAAACTACCTCAGACCCGACAGCCAGAATTGACAATAACCTGAATATGTAACTAGGGTTATATAGATTATGTCACAGACTTGACATTAATATGCCAGACTTGAAACTGAAATGCAGGAATCCGTCGATTTGACAGAGTAAACTGAACCGCTTAATTCGTTAAGCATTATCTGACTACGGACCACTGTGAGTGACAGATTTCATTAATTACTTGCATATATTTCGATACTTATTGGTGAATGTATTGACTGTATGGAAACTTCCGATTGCGGCTGCATGTTTCTTTAATACTATATTGTATCATAGAAACGTACTTTTGACATTACTGAAGCTAGACACTTGAATTGCCTTGATTGCATGTTCACTTTTACATTTTATGTAAATACGTATCATGCTTACTGCTTACTTGACTATTTATATACTTGCCGCTGCATACTGCATTATCCGACAGGACCGAATGTGAGATCTCCATTCACAGGAGGGAATTCTGCAGATTCCTTTCCTATTTGACTTGTTTCCATACATTTCCCATAGGGCTTCGGCCCTACACAGGGGAATACAAACTGGGTTGTCTCCCAACCTTTTTGCCGTCTCTGACGTATTGCCGACAGGACTGATAGTATGTTATATGTGTGTGGTAACTAATGGAACTCTGTTAACTCACTAAGCATTGTTAGCTTACTCTGTCATGACAACTCTTTTACAGGAAAAGCTGATAAAGGCAAGACCATAGCAGGTAGTTCGTCCCAGGCTAAGTGAATCTGGACTTTGATGAATAGCAGACTTTTGGACTTTTGATTGACGCCTATTTTGAAAAGATGATGTGGTCTCGGGTAGCTTGTTCAGTCTTCCGCACTCTGATTGAAGATTTAGAAGCTAGTTTAGACCACCATTAATCTTTAACATATTGTTGTAATTAAGAATTCAGGCAGATGGACCTGTGGTATCAAACAATTAGTAATATTTATTACTTAATGAAATGAAATTTTATGACGTGTACTGTTTGTGGTAACTTGGATGTTACATGCGAGCTCGAGTTTTGTGACTATAAGTAGAATCTTTCGTTCCTGTAAGCTAGTGATTGATGACCTCTCCTCAGACTTTGACCTGATATCGATGTGGATTAGAGAATTCGATATTATTATAGGAATGGACAGGCTCATGACGAACAATGCTGAAATCCTTTGTGCCAAAAGGATAATTAGAATTAGAACCCCCTTAGGAAGTGAACGTTATGTTTATGACGATAGAAAGACTCGAGATTTAGGTCTCATTTCTGTAATGAAAGCCCGAAAGTGCCTAATCAAAGATTGATCTTCGATTTGGATATCATCAACTTAAGATATTTGAGTCTGACGTACCGAAGACAGCATTTCGTGCTCGTTACGGCCATTTTGAATTCCTAGTAATGTCGTTCGGTCTCACAAATGCCCCGGCTGCATTTATGGACCTCATGAATAGGGTATGTAGACCAATGCTGGATAAATCAGTGATAGTATTCATTGATGACATCTTGATTTACTCTAAGTCTGAATCTGACCATGCAATGCATTTGCGAGAATTGCTAGAATTGCTACGAAAAGAGCGACTCTACGCAAAATTCTCCAAATGTGAGATCCTTTACCATCCAGGTAAAGCAAACATAATAGCAGATGCCCTAAGCCGCAAAACCGGACAAGACCATTATACCCGATGTTATGCTTTGACTTCTGTTGTTTTGGAGTCTGCTTTGCCTGAGTCGATCTTTGCCGCTCAAACCGAAACCATTCAGGATGAGAACTTGAAATCTGAACGTATGGTTACTTACGTGAACCAGCTGACCCTTGATAATCGTGGTCTTAGACGGTTCATGGATAGAATATGGGTTCCCAGACTAGGAGGTATTCGTAATCAAATTCTCTCGGAGGCTCATATGTCAAAATTTTCGATACATCGTGGATCTACTAAAATGTATCAAGACTTGAGGACGGAATATTGGTGGCCTGGAATGAAGAAAGACGTAGGACAATATGTAGAAAATTGCATGACTTGTTTACAAGTCAAATCGGAACATTAGAAGCCGTATGGGGAACTACAGTTGATTCGACAGCGGATTCAGACCTCTCAAGACAGACAAAAGAAGTATCATGATAGAAGACGGAAACCAATTGCGTTTGAAGTTGGAGATAAAGTGTTGCTGAAGGTCTCGCCAAGAAAAGGAATAGTAAGGTTCGGCAAACGGGGGAAGTTGAGTCCTCGATTTGTTGGTCCTTTCGAAATTCTCGAGCGTGTAGGATTGCAAGCCTACAAACTAAAGTTGCCTGCCGAAATGTCTGGGATTCATGATGTATTTCACGTGAGTAATCTGCGAAAGTGTTTAGTTGATGCTGAAGCTGCGATTCCATGGAAAGACGTGCAATTTGACGAGCAGTTGCGATACAAAGAAGAGCCTGAGTGTATAATCGATCATAAGGTTTCGAAATTGCGCAACAAGGAAATTCCAATGGTGTTAGTTCAATGGAAATACCATAAGGGATCTGC
This sequence comes from Centrapalus pauciflorus, assembly GCA_020465985.1. Lineage (NCBI taxonomy): Eukaryota > Viridiplantae > Streptophyta > Magnoliopsida > Asterales > Asteraceae > Centrapalus > Centrapalus pauciflorus. The sequence continues at coordinate 1,488 of JAANYP010007767.1, read as the reverse complement.
GCAAACTTGGGAACGAGAAGACGAGATTTGGCAAAAGTATCCGAATTTATTCCTGTCTTAGTCGATTCCGAGGACGGAATCAATTTAACGGGGGAAGATTGTAACAGCCCGTAATTTATTAAATATAAATTACAACATCAGACTATGGATAATTAAGCAATTTTATCCAAATATTAGTAATTAACCGAAAACATGAATCTTAAATAGTTAATTATATTAAGTTATAATTAATTATGAAAAGTTGCCCCAAAATCAGCTGAAATAAAGTTGATAATTAAAATTCAGCTAAATGACAAATTAAAGACTGAAAATGACGAAACAGACTAAAATGAATAAAAATATGACTAAAAGTCAATTATAGCAAATCTAAAACTCCTTTGCTATTATTTGTATCTGAAATGCAAATCAGATTGATGGGAATAAAAGTTGGTCGATTCCGGAAATTCAGTAGAAAATCTGATTTTTCCCTATTTTCCTATAAATAGAGCCTTCCCTCCTCATTTTCATGGTTTAGCAAATTGAAACCCTCTCTCCTTCTCTCTCTACACCCTCACCTTCTCTCTAGAATTTCTCCTAAACGAACCGTCGGATTCTCGTGATTTATACGTCAACGGATAGAGATCGTCAAGCTCTACAATATTCTGTCATTGCATGTTTGTTTTGGTCCCGATTTGAGGTAAGATCGACCCCTTTTCTGTCTTTTGGTTCGGTTTTGAAAGAGCAAACTCGAGTTTGCTCAAATTCTATTCTTTCGAAGCTGATTTGCCCTCGTTTAGGACCTGTTTTGGCTTGGAAAACTCTATAGTCGAAGGATATAGCTTGGACGAAGGTTAGTAACTATTTTTCCCTCTTTTATGTTCAAGATTAGTTGTTAAAACCTGGAAAAACGATGAACTAGAAGAACAAATTCGAGAAATTCATGTATAGACTCGAAGGTGTTGGTTTCGAATCTAACCCCCCTAGATTCGAATGAGTGTCCTTCGAATCTATCTTCCTTTGTCATTGAATTGGTTGTTTCGAATCTGAATAGCTAGACTCGAACTTGTGCCTTCGAATCTAGGTCCCTAATTCGAATCTAGGTCCCTAATTCAAGTCTAGGTCCCTAATTCGAATCTAACCTAGTCGAATCTATCTCCTAGAATCTATTGAATGTTAATTTCGAATCTATCCCCTAGAATCTAATGAATGGTCTTCGAATCTATAGAGCCTTCGAATCTATCTCCTTAGATTCGAATGGAGGCTATTCGAATCTGTCCCCCTATATTCAAAACTGGTTTAATTCCAAGCCAAAGTTAAATTCCTAAATCAGATTAAGTTATTGATCAACCTTATAATTGTGTAAATGTAATTGAAAGTATATTATGATTATGATAAAACTCTCAAGTTTAAGATGCATAACTATTTTATGCACAAATAATTAACAGACTCTGAATGAACTCTTAAACGCGTAGTGTCATGATGCCACCTACGATAAAGATGATGGCTCGT
>JAANYP010007766.1:0-20996 GCA_020465985.1 Centrapalus pauciflorus | reverse complement strand
TTTCAGTAACTCGAGGCTGCGCCAATGTCTCATATTTAGCTCTTTCTGACTGAACAGATACTGAAGACTCTTATGATCGGTATACAGTACAAATCGCGAACCGTACAGATAATGACGCCATATCTTCAACGCGAACACTATCGCGTCCAACTCAAGGTCGTGCACGGATTGATTTTCCTCGTAGGTCTTCAGCTGTCGCGACGCATACGCAATCACCTTGCCTCGCTGCATCAGAACACAACCCAAACCGGTACCTGACGCATCACAGTAGACCACAAAATCCTCTGTACCCTCGGGCAATGCTAACACTGGTGCCTGACATAACCGGGATTTCAATTCTCTGAAAGTCGACTCCTGCTCATCAGACCACACGAAAGGAACGGACTGCCGTGTCAATCTCGTCAACAGCCTGGAAATCCTCGAGAAGTCCTGAATGAAGCGGCGGTAATACCCGGCTAGGCCCAAAAAGCTACGAATCTCAGGCACGGTCCTCGGCGGCTCCCAACTCATCACGGCCTCTATCTTCGCCGGATCCACTGAAATACCCTCGGCGCTCACAACATGCCCCAAAAACTGGACCTCGCGCAACCAGAACTCACACTTGGAGAACTTCGCATAAAGTCGCTCCTCTCGCAGCACAGATAAAACCTCTCGCAAGTGCTGCTCGTGGTCCTCGGCACTCCTCGAGTAAATCAGGATATCATCGATAAAGACTATCACGAATCGATCTAACATAGATCTACACACCCTGTTCATCAGATCTATGAATGCCGCGGGTGCGTTAGTCAGTCCAAAGGGCATGACTAGAAACTCATAATGGCCGTATCTCGTCCGAAACGCAGTCTTCGGCACATCCTCATCTCTAACTCTCAACTGATGATAACCCGACCTCAGATCTATCTACGAGAAGAAACTCGAACCCTGCAACTGGTCGAACAGATCGTCGATACGTGGAAGCGGATAACGGTTCTTCACCGTCGCTTTATTCAGCTCTCTATAGTCGATACACATCCGCATAGAACCGTCCTTCTTCTTCACGAACAGCACTGGAGCTCCCCACGGGGACGAACTCGGACGGATAAATCCACGATCAAGCAATTCCTGAAGCTGTGACATCATCTCTCTCATCTCGGTAGGTGCCAGCCTATACGGCGTCTTCGCAATAGGCACCGCTCCAGGGATAAAGTCAATACGAAACTCGACCTGACGATCTGGCGGTAACCCAGGCAACTCCTCTGGGAATACCTCAGGGAACTCTCGAACTACGGGTATATCCGCTAAAGTCTTCTTCTCTAATCTGGCGTCAACAACATAAGCCAGAAAGGTCTCGCACCCCTTCGCAACATATCTCTGAGCTCGGGCCATAGACACAATGCCAATCTCACCTCGGCGCCTCTCGCCGTATACTGTCACCGTCTCACTGTCTGAAATGGGTATCCGGATCATCTTCTTCGCACACAGAATATCGGCCTGCCTGGCTGTCATCCAGTCCATACCCACTATCACGTCGAAACTGCTAATCTCTATCGGCAGTAGATCGATCGAAAACCGGTGAGCATCTATCTCAAGGACACAATCTCTGTATACCCGACTCACTAAAGCAGTACTACCGTCTACTCTCTCAACGACTAACGGCACAGATAAAACAGTAGGAGGCACAGAAAAATATGCACAGAACACAACAGACACATACGAGCGATCTGCTCCAGAATCAAACAAAATACGAGCACTAAGCCCGTTCAGGATGTACGTACCGGAAACAACGTCTGTAGACTCGCGGGCCTCCTCTGCCGTAGCCTGAAATATTCTACCTCGACCCCTAGGCGCTGACTCTCGACGGCTCGAAGATGACGGCTCAGCTCTGGCACTGCTGGTACTCGCTCCCTGTACCGCAGGCGGTGCATCCGGACAATCTCTGACTATATGGCTTGGCCTCCCACAGCGGAAGCACAGGGAATCCCTCGAAGTACAAGTAAAAGATGTATGGCCATACTGACCACAGCGGTAACATCTGGGCTGCTCTGACGTACAAGGACCAGAATGGCGACGGCGACATCTCGGACAGTCTCTCTCCCCAGCTGAACTGTCTGCCCGGCTCCCTGACGGCTGGGACCCCTGCCCCACGCTGCTCTGGCTCTGACTCGGAGCACTATATCGGGAAGTCTGCCCCTGACTCTGACTGGCCGTCCCTGATCCCTGATACTGCCCAGACCTCCGGGATCTACGATCTCTGCCTCTGTCTCTGTCTCGGCGAAATCCCGAACCCTGCCCCTGAACCTGCTGCTGCTCAGGCTGTCTCTCTCTCTGGGACTCCTGGGGCTCTCGGCAGTAGCTACGGGACTGCTCAAACGTCTCTGTCCTCTGTCTCTGGGTCGGAGGCTGACCCCTCTGTCTCTCGATCTCTCTCTCTCTCTCTGACACGAGCCAACTCTAAGGCTCTCGCAAACGTAGGAGTGTCGTGAAGCCCAACGAACTCTCGAATATCAGATCTCAACCCATCGATAAAGGCATCGGCCTTACGGACCTCTGAATCCACGTGCTGAGGCGCAAACTGGGCATACTCATTAAATCTATCCACATACTGCTGAACTGACATGCTACCCTGCTGAAGGTGCAAGAAACGGCGCTCCATCTCCCGGCGCTCATCCCGGGGAATATACTGTAACTCGAAGATAGCACGGAACTGATCCCATGTCATAGCATAAGCTGCTGCAGTAGTCATGGATGACTCAATGGACTTCCACCACTGTGAAGCCCCTCCTTTCAGCTGATAAGCCGCATAGCCGACCATATCCCGAGGATCGACATGGGCAACTCGGAATGCCGCCTCTATCTCTCTCTCCCAAGCCATAGCCGCACCCGGCTCGCCACCGCCTCGAAACTGAGGTGGGGCTCCCGCCATAAAGTCCTTAAAGGACCCACCTCGCGGAGCAGAAGAAGAAGATGCCCCAACCCCTGTCTCAACACTGGTCACTGGCGGCGGATCAGATCTCTGTCGCTGCTGCTCTCTCTCTCTATAGAACTCAGTCAACACTGATAACATCTCTGACCGGCGGACATACTCATCTCCCGCTGGTCTCTCTGGCCCTGACCCCTCGCCATGATCTGCCATAACTACCTGCACATATCACAAAGGTAAGATAACAGATCGATCACCCAACGTTATACAATAAGCTAGGTCAGTTAATTCCGCTAAACTCAGTCTCGGGGAAGAATCCCACGGATCTGAACACGGTAAGAGCTCAAGCATCCACTGATACTCAATACTGAAACCACAAGCTCTGATAACAAGCTGTAACACCCACAGTTCTCACATAAATGCCACGTCAATACAATACACAGGTGGCAATAACGCAATCATCTCATAACGCACATGTCACAGGATTAGCGGAAAATACTGATAATTTAAAACTTTAACACAAAGTTGACACGTCTCATGTCACATGTCGAAACAGAAGTATACACAACTGAATTATCTGATAAACACCAACTACTGATAGCTAACACATCGCTGATCAAGTACAGAATACAGATAACAGTTCTGAAGTTCAGTATCAAAATATAATCAGCATACACAACTCTAAACTGCCCGATCTCTACTTCGGCTGCTGCAGCTGTGACTGCGATCCCACGGTATGACTGCCTGACACACAGAAGACTCGAAAACATAAGCTGAACAGCTCGTGAGTACGCGAGGGTTAGACACTGCAGGTAAGCACATAAAGCATACACAACACATATATCTCGTCACATATATGCAACTCGATGCATAACACATATCTCTGCTCAAAAGGGGACCATGTTCCCCAGCTAACAGGCCGCACACAGCAGCGGTTAGCTACTCAATAGGCACAGGAGCGACCTGGCATATCACTGCCGTATATATACAGCCTCATAACTCGTGACTGGTTAGGGACAGTCAGCGTGCGCGATCACATATCGCGGACACCTGCAACTCAAACATATATAGCACGTATAGGGTAGAATGAATCATACCTGCGCGCTAAGCTCGGTCTCATACACAACATATCACAACACATATACACGACTCATAAAAGTTTACGCGCGCTTTGTAAAAGACTCGAGTACTCACCGATACCCGAAAGCAATCGAAACCCGAACTCTCAATGCGGCTCGGCACGTGATCGGCTAGCACCTGAACACATCACGGGTCTCACATGTTATCACAAACTCGATAGCCACGCAATTCAATGAAACATAACTCAATCCAACACAATTATCACAATTAAACTAATCCCGAAACATATTCCCGAACGGACAATCGATCCCCGAAACCCTTTTTCGGAACTCCTATCGAGACCCAAAATCCCAAATAATTCAATTCAATAATATTTCGAAGGGACTCGACCAAATAACGACTCAAAACTCTCTTTTATTGACCCTATTGAAATTTTCTGCGGATCAGAAAACGCGCCGCGCTTTTCCAATTTGCGCGCCGCGCTTTTGCCAGACAGCAGAATCTTGCCCTTCGAACTCCATAGCCGAACCAGGGGATTTAACCCCTCCATACTCAATTTCAGCAGCAAAATTACACAAAACTCATACATAAACAACCCATATACTTACAGAAACGATTTCCTCAACATATCACATGAATTCATCAAGAATTTAACCATTAAAACCACAAAATCTTACCTTGAGCACCTCAAGAACTCAAAGGGAAGAAGAAGGTGATGAAGAACACAAATTTCCAGCACCCAATTTCAAGGATTAAAGCTTGATTCTCTGTTGTAGCTCCACACCAATTCACACACACACTTTAGGGATTTCTAATTCTCAATTTGGATAAGGGAAATGAAGAGGATAAAGCCACAGACATTAATATAAATCCAACCCTTCAATTAAACAAGTCCCGAACCCGATAAATCCGAACCCGATATCACTTTTTCACAAATTATATCATTAGGACCCAATTAAATCCACGATCTCAAGGAGATAATTAATCCACCAATTATTAGTTCAGAGACACGTATCACTCAATTTTGACACGTTAAATCCACGAAACGGAACTTAATTGGACCAACGCAATAATATTAAAATAAATGAGCCAATAAATTAAATCCACGTACCAGGCTCAAATCCGGGATGTTACATTTTTTTTGCTTGTTATATTTAGAAATTATATAATATGTTTAGAAAGTTTAAATTTTATTGTTAATATTTGTTTTACATTTTTTATTTTAATTATATATCTAATTTTAAGAAAATGTTTTGTGCTACATATTACATTCTTAGCTCATCAAAATTATATTCTCTTAAGCTTCCAAATATAATTATCTTAACATTCTAATTGATTTGTACATAATTATCTCAAAATTTTTGAGTATCAAAATTAATATTTCTTTGAACCCTTCACTATTCAATTTTAATATTAACATTTTCATTATTATTATTATTATTATTATTATTATTATTATTATTATTATTATTATTATTATTATTATACAATTTCCAAATCTTCTCCACCAATGGCATTTTTTGTTTTTTCTTTTTTTTTTTTAATTTTAATTTTAAATTCATAATACACCTTCATCTTAGTGTTATCTTTTATTTAGCCCTTCTATTTTAATAAATTTTCATTTAGTTCTCTTTTAACATTTATTATTACAACATTTTCTTACATACTTAAAATTATGATTTTAATTATACATATGTTTGTATTTGTCTTTTGAAACTATTATGTTATGTTTAATTGTATAGAAAATCTATATTATTCAGATGCACGATACAAAATTTTAATGAATTTGTTTTATAATTGAAATGTAACTATTTAAAATTTAGATTTTTTTAATTAAATATGATCACATATAACATTGAGCATTACTATTATAATGTTGCAAACTATAATCGATGTATTAGAAACATTACCGTTATAAATTTAATTGATTTGACCGTAAAACCAATATATTAAATTGACGATTAAACCTAATCAATGTCAAAATTTCAAATTATGGTTATGAATATTTGATTAATTAATTCTGGTTCCGATCCAATTTAATACGACTTTGTTTGTAATTTTAGCATTGCAAAATCTAGAAAACCAATGATAAGAACCGACAAACAGTTACATTTGTCTTGCTTCTTGAATCTATATTGGCTTTCCAAGCTCATTCTTCGATGTTAGTTCAGTTATGTTTCGTTGTTTGAAAAGTATTTTTTATTTGTTTTTATATTTATTTTTCTAATTAATATTTTAAACCCCGCAGCAACGCGCGGGTGTTGAATAACTCGTTATTATTATTATACAAATTTGTAGTAATCTTTTATTTTAAAACAATAATTTTTTAAACATACTCCATATAACACATAGGTGCATTCATACATCTCTCTCTTGTCAACTTATTAAAGGGCATGTATGAAAACAAGATAAGAAAAATCCAACAATACCTAAACCGAATCATAAATTTGAAAAAAAAAATCTCATATCTTATATCAACATAAATCAAATTCTAACTCGATTTCTTAATCATAAATTTATATTCCTAATCGAACATAAATCAAAATTCCAACTCACATATTATTATTATACAAATTTGTAATAATCTTTCAAGATTGTATGTATTTTAAAACAATAATTTTTTTAGACATACTCCATGTAATACATGGGTAAATAAACTAGTTTTAGTACTAAAATTAATTAATTAAATTTTAATGTCGAGTAACTATAAATATAATAACATAAAAGGCAAAATGGTCAATTTTTATTTTAATTAACGTATCTAACAATTAATATTTTCTTATCATATTAATTTAAAATTTTATTGTTATAAGTAGATATATAATTTAAAACAATTAATAATAAAAATTAAATTTCCTAAACTTATAAAATAATAATTTTAAAAAGTTTAAATAATAAAGTATAAATAAATTTGCAGGGACCAATATCAAAATTACTTGTGAAACATAGGGAACAAAGTTATAATAATAAAAAGGGTAAATTTGTCATTTTAGAAAATTTAACACCCAACTAACGGAGTAAGGACCATTTGTGAAAGTAAACAATGTTTTGAGGGACCATTTTTGCAACTTTTAAAGTTGAGGGACCAGTTCCATAATTTTGAACAAACCACAGGGACCGTTTCTGTAATTTACTCTAAATTATAATAAGTTGTTATATGGCGTTGTGAAGACCTCCCCTTCCGGGTCAGTCCTCAGAGTCTAGGTCCCACAAAATTCAATACGATATCAACCATCCTAAGATAGGGTAATTAATTGCGGAATTATAAATTACATGTACATACATATTAGGATTTAAGTTACATATTTCAAAATAAAGTTATAAAAGGGTAACATCTAATCTAGTCATTACATCATAGAATCATATTAAATCTACCCAAAATCCACAACAATTGCTATCTTCCAATCAGTACCAAGAGGATTTGTTGTGTAGTGGTCTATGATACTTCTGTCTTGATCGTTAATAGACCTAAGAGCTAGGTCCAGCAGGTGACTTTCCTTTGCTTTTACCTGTAAAATTATAATGCAGCAACTGTAAGCAATGCTTAGTGAGTATATAGATTTTCAAATTAACATGCATGTCAAGCGGATCATCAATCTAGCGTGATATGTCTTGGCTGCCGCTACAGCCCTCATGATTGAGATATAGTATTCTTAGAATTGGATGATGTTCAGGCCACACTCACGCTTAAATCGTGGGGATCAGCCACATACTGGGCTAGCTACCAGTAAGTCAATATGGCGGAACATCGGAGGTCATTACCAAGTCCATAAAAACTGGTGAAATAGCCAGGTCTAGAACAATAGACCATCAAGGCTAATCAAGCTGAATAAATCTATCAAGTGTCTGATCAATAGTGAAAGCTTAAGTCATAGAAGTCATGATAGCAATGAATCATAAAGCAATATCTGAAGAAGTCTTAAATGCAATATGAAATGATAATCAAATAGCTATCATGATCCACTGGGCAACACCGAACCATAGTGTGCACAGGTCTCAATCCAGCTGATACAATGAATGTCAATAAATCTAACATCAACAATATATCTCAACCGGAAAGTTAACATGTTAACTCTGAATATCTATAACTCACTGATCTGGGTCTTTATCAAACAGATATAAAAAATCTGCCACCTGAGTTATCTCAGGATTTTATCTTTGTCAATTCTGTTCTCTGTCAAATCAAGTCTTTGATCCGCTTTAAATCTTTTAAATCTTTGACTTTATGTTCAGAATTTCACTGAACCTGTCCAGAATTATATCATATAAATCTCATGTCAATATCATCATCATTATCATGGAACTTCATCATCTTTTGGTCATTAAAATCTTTAATTCTATCTGATTCTGATAACTTTTAGTTCATCAATCTTTTGTTTGTTCATATTCTTTATCCCTTTAAATTTTCCAAAAGTTCTCTAATTATATATAGTAATATATATTTATATAATCATTTATTTAACTAAAATATCAAAATACAATAATTGGTTTCGGACCATCCGGATTCGGATCATCCGGATCCGGACCAATCCGAATTAGGATCATAACCGAAATGGAAATCATCGAAGTAGAAACCGAATTTCGGACCATACCACCATCCGAATTCGGACATGATACATCCGAATTATTATGTGTCCGAAAATAGCTTGACATCCGAACCGAAGTTTAGGTTCGAAATGGGGCATCATCCGAATTCGGTCCTACCCGAATTCGGATCCTATACTTGACATTTTTCCCAGAATTGTTCTTGATGTTCATACGGATTTTATCAATAATTATCAAACTTTCATATTTATTAACATGCAATGTAATATTTTGTTGTAACAACATTATTTGAATATTTTTATACTAATTTCCCTATCATAAACACACTAATTTGATCAAGATCATCCAAAATATAAAATTTTTTGTCAAGAACACCATTTTTTACAAAATTTCCGATTTGTACTATATTTTGGATGATCCATCATTTAATTTTTGTTTCTTTATCAACAATTAACTTAAATTTATTACAATCTATAAAAACTTTATACATGCAACACAAAATTCTCATGTTCTAATTCTTGTAGGTTTTATATAAAAACCGAACCAATCTCATAAATTGCAAGATTTTTCAGAAATATTTACCTCAATTTTGCAGATTCTTGTTGATTGTTGCTAATTGTAACTCCCTTTGAATTGAATCTTCAATCAATTGCAATTTAATGAGAATTCTTGAATGATTTGTGAGTTTGGCCGAGAGTTAGAGAGAGATTAGAGAGAGAGTGTGTGTGAATTTTGTGTTTATGATCATTATGATCATTTAATTTGGTTTTTATACTTTATTAAATTTTAACCCACTTCTATTTTTGTATAATACATCTCTTTTATTTTACTCAATTTAATTATATCATAAATATAATTTAAAATTATATTTACTTGATAGATTTTCATTCTTAATCATTATTTGCAAATATAAATAATATAGCAAAATTATATTATTATCTCAAAATTCATTATTATATCAAAATCGAGCGTTACATGATTGATCAAAAGTTAGGTTGTTACAGGCGTACACGTGACGTCCACATGCAAACCCGACTTATTGGCACCTACGTGACATTACACGTGTAATTTTTAAATTGAATACTTACATAAAAAACTCAAAGTTAGTGACTTTTTTGATTTAAACTTAATTATTTTTTTCTCACCTCCAACCAACAACCACATTCACTTCCTCTATTCTTTTCTTCCTCCGGCGACTCCGACGACTATATCCCCTATGAGTTTGTGTTCAATGTTGTATTTTCAATTTGGTTTAGGGGTTTTCAGGTTTGTTTTTTTGAAAATAGTTTATATTTTTCACAAACTCTCATTTTCACGTTCCGATTCAAATTTGCTTTGTGTAACATGTGTCTGACTATAGTTTTGTGTTTATTGATCAGTTTATCTTGATGCAAAAATTTCAGATTTTGATTTTGGCTTTTGATCTTCAAACGTGTTCTTCCTTTTGTTCAAATCGATTTTCAAATCAGATGTGGTCTTCATTTTTGTTTATGTTGTTGGCCCAGATCTGTTTTAGGATTTAAAGATGTTTATTTTCGTTGGTTGAATATTTTTTATGCAATGAAAAATGGTTTGAGGTTTTAATTGAAAAAAACTAAGTTGGAGGGCTTTTATGCAAAATTCTCTTTAAAAAATTAACACCCCATCAAGTTTTAGTCGGTTGAGATTTGTTTTAATCACAAAAATGGTTCAACTTAAAGGTTTTTTATTATGTAAATTTTCCTAGAGTATTTAGCCAATCCGTTGGACCATCTTTTATACTAACATCACATATCTTAATACACTTGATCTTTATTTATCACCAAAGTATTTTTGTCAATATTCTATCGTATTTTGATGGTCAAAAAAAATATATGATTGTGTCAGTCTCTAACTCTTTGTCCGCCTTTATATTGACAAGAAGGTGTATCAACATCAGTCATATCTTCACGTCATGACTTTAACATTTCAAGAAGATTGAGTTTTGTCATCAATATACTATTTTACCATCAAATCTCCACACGAAAATAGAACAGTTGGTTCACTAATGATTTCATAATGTAGAGTGATTCTCACATTAACCACAAACTGGTTGTTTTATGATACATGACTTGATCTGATAATGACAAGAAGATTGTTAAGTGCAACTTTTTTTTTGTTGTATTCGCAAACATCCATCAGATAACTATGTCGCATCGGCTAGAGGCATAATATCTTGTTTCCAAGATGCATGTCAGTCACCACAAACCAATATTATACTTTTACATAAAAATTTCAGTCGTCACCAGTTTTAAGCTGCTATCACGTATCACTGTATTTTTTTGGATTAGAAATGAACAAGATAGCAAACAAAAGAATCCCGCTATCAAAGCCGTCTCTTAGGGGATGCAAGAGGTTCAATCATACATGACCTCCAATTTATAGGCCTCACGATCATAAAAATATTAGAGTTCAGACCAAAATTTTCAAAAAGAAAATATTTAACTATATAATCTCAATCTATTCGAGTAATGAAATTTAGACTCAAAATTTCTTCAATTTTTTAGTTGGGAAAAGAAATGTCATTACAAAAAAAAAAAAAGGTTTTCCAATAAATATATTTCGAATGACTTGTATAAAGCATTAATTTCTTATTAAGCTTACTATATACCATGTTAAAAGTCTTATCATATACCTATTGAAATTCATTTTTAACATGACTGGTTTACTACTTAAAAATTTTGTATTTAATGGTTTACCTTGAACTATAACCCAATAGCAAAAAAAATCAAAACCAGCAAAATCTAAAGAATCGATGTTCCAAGATTTTGACACACCCAAAACCAGAATCAATCAAAAGCAGTCAACAATCAAAAATTGATTCTTGATTCGGTCAACTATGATCAAGATAAGTCAAGAATTGATTGAATAGCTTGGTGTAATCTTGAAATCACAACCCATAACTTGCGATTGATGAAATAATCATGTTGACTAATCAAGTAATCCACTTCAGATCACACAACTGTGATACTAATTTGTTATGGAATTCTGTGAAACATCATCAGAAACAGCAAACCAGAAGATTTGGTCCTGGAACTGGGAGAAGCCAAAGCAAGCAAAGAAAATTTGCAAATCAACAAGTCAATTAGTCAAAGGTTTCATGTATTTGCAATTCTTGAATATTACACCTTTTAACACCCAATTGGCTTCTGTTTATACAACAATGGAAGTTGCTAACTGAAAATGGAAAAGTAGCAAACTATCCTATCCTTATTTCACTTCATTCAACAGAGATGTAGCTTTAAAGCTCAATCAAAGATACACTCTAGATGCTCAAATTTCAGATGCTATCATTGCTGCATTTCCCTGTGGTCAAAAGTTCTACAGCATAATGCAGTTTTTTTATAAGAATATAAATGTAACAATGGAAGTTGCTAACTGAAAATGGAAAAGTAGCAAACTATCCTATCTTTATTTCACTTCATTCAACAGGGATGTAGTTTTAAAGCTCATAAACCCAAGATGCCTCAAGGACGCCTGGAAACGGTATCCTTTACAATAATCAAAGATACACTCTCTAAATGCTCAAATTTCAGATGCTACCATTGCTGCATTTCCCTGAGGTCAAAAGTTCTACAGCATAATGCAGTTTTTTTATATAAGAATATAAATGTAAGAATTATGGAGAAGCAAGATGTAGATAAAATTTATTTGTAAAGCATTGAGTTACAATATTAAGTGACTGCTTGAACTAACACCTGCTCAACGCTCGGCATTACAGTTGGGTAAACATATACATGAATGGAAATGTTCTATTATAATAAGGGTTGCATATCAAATTTTGTTAATGCAAAAAATATACCGAAGTTGATTATCACCTTGTATGAAAAAAAGAAGAGGTCTGCACTACTCATGAACCACTAACCATGAAACATGAATGGTTTTGCTTAGAAATCAAGTTGCCAAGGTTTTGAATAACCAATTTGAGCTTGCAAACCAATTCAATATTTCTATATGCTCCAACTTGAACAAGTATTAAATGAATAAATGGTGATATTACTTGGGCCTTTACTTATTTACAAGTTTCTATTGTACCATTAATGTATTTGTCCTATACATACTACTTTTGTCTATTAAGCAATACAAAGCTATCATGACAAATACATTTGTTTCATACCTTTACTTAACTTTTTGAGTTTTTCTTCTCAAATAAATTATGCATTGACATTGAGATTTGAGCAATGGGTGCAAAAGGTTTGTTTAAAAACGCCTCGTCTAGCCTCCTTGCAAGTTGCATTAGAGTTTTATTGCCCCCACACCTTTTGTGAGCAACCATTACCATAGGTAGAAGACTACATACACTTTGGTCTTTCTAATGCTGTCAAGTCATCCTATAGCTGAATGCAGAGAATATTTTATGGGCTGGCTCTAAACATCAGCAAAAAACAATGGAAAGTGTGCTTCTAGCACCTAAACCAGTCATTGATAGGGAAATAAAACATAAAAAAATTTCAATTCATTTACAACTATCGATTGATGGGAAGAACAATTTTAAAAACATCCTGAAGAAGAATGAACTAAACAGTCATTGGCCATATATTGCGCAAAAAAAACCTAAGTGGAACCCACCGCAATCAAAGGAAAAAGATGCGCATGAGTTCAGCTATAAGATGTGACATTCAATCGAGGGTTAAAAAGAATGTACTGAAACAGCAAGCGATTCCATTATGTATGCATGTCTTCATGCATCTGAATTGACAAGGCTTCAGGAGTTGATGCTTCATGTGTCTCTACCTCTCTGTTCAACACAACACAACTTCATTTAGATATTACATATATGTATGTATGTATGTATGTATGTATGTATGTATGTATGTATGTATGTGTCTTTTATAACAATGGGACTGTTAGATTGCCTCATTGCCAACACAACTTAAAGATTATCATCTTCGATCATCACAAGAATGAAGGGAATTGATAGATTTTAACCGGTACAAGTGCACTTTGTAAGCAACGGGGAATGAAGTCTGTTGATGCCTTTGAACAGTGTATCACTGATTCACAGTCGACGCCAGCTTCCTTAATTCTGATCTACTACTATGCAAAGTACCCCATTCAATTCTTTGCAAGGGAAGGGAGAAAGTTGACTTTGAGAAAGAAAGGGCTCCTCTTCTATTTCAATTCTAATCTTAGGAAAGGTAATATGAAGCCTTTGCATCTGTATTTGTGTTGCATAGTCGAAAATCATGACCTTCTGGCCACACATCATAAGGTAGAAACCTTACCAAGTGCTCAATGTATCACTCCTAGTAATAGATATGGAAAACTATTCAAAGAGAAAAAAAGATAATGAAGGTGGGAAAAAGAGAGAAGTGTAGCTAATGGCTCTATTCTGCCCATAAGACAAGAGAGGTTCCTTGGGCAAAACATAAAGGTAAAAGTGTTGATTACTAGGCTGGTTGTGAGATAGGCTACCCAACAAAGGCAGCCAATTTCAAAGGCAATGATGTCATCGACTCATCGTGCCAAAAAAGAAGACCCGGCCATACATTTTCTTTAAAATGATCTGCTTAAGACTTTATATAATGCATTATTACAACGCTTAAGTATTTGCATCTTAACCAAGGCCTGACCAAGTGACCATCTATTTTGCACCCATGAAGCAATTGTAGTTCTTATGATATGGACTAAGGCAAAAGTGAAAGTTCTTTGATATTTGGAAACAGAGGGAAACTACAAGGCAAAAGGGATGACTATCATGAACCACAAAAGGGGCATTTAGTCTACGATGAGAGTAGAGACGCTACTTCACAAGCATACATACATATCTTACACATGCTATGAAAGGACACTACAAGACCAAGGCCCATAGTTGGATTTTCTTAAGACAATGCTAAACACAAACATGAAGGGAACGATTTCCCATCTGACACATGAATCTGTGGTGGAAAAAGCGAATCTCCAAGGAAAGTAAATAGAACAAAAATAGAATGTCTGCAAAACGCATAACTTGCAAACAAATAACAATAATAATAAATTCAAAGAAAGAAAACAGACAGGAAACATACTTGCATGTCTTTTTATTGTGGCCCAAACCCTTGCATTTGCTACATTGCATTTGCCTTCTAATTAGCTCCAGTGACCCAGCCTGCTTTAACTTCGCTCGCCTTCCTGGCTTCCCTGGAGGGCGCTTAGCAGGAGGAGGTGTAACAATAACTGCTATCTCATTGGTACCATCTAATGGACCCTCGAAATCAGGTATTGGGTAAATTGACTCTGCATATGTTTTGCGGTAGCTCTCTGCCATCAAGTACCTGGAACAATAGTCATATGGGCTCCTGCCAATACACTCAAAAACAGCAATGGCATGGCAGCATGGCAGTCCAGTAAGTTGCCACCCCTTGCAGCTACAATCCCACTGACTGATGTCAACCATCTCAACAGATTCACCATGAACCTCAAATATGCTACTCTGTGACGGCAACACTTGAAATGACTGAGCTTTTGAAGCCTCAGTTTTAAGCTTCTCCTCCATAGATGGGGTCAGTGTCGTAGTCCACCTGTTAGAATCAACACGCCTTGTATAGATCAACTCCATCAACTTGCCCCTCAAGACGTCAATCATGTGAGTTATGGGCAACTCAACTGCATCTGCTACCCAGCTATAGAACAACTGTCCAAAATTAGATGTCATATGATTATATCTTGTTCCATCGAAGAACACGTTTGCCCAATGCTGTGGCTCACTATTCAGTACCCAATTATATGCTTCAGGTGAAATGGCTTTTATATCTTGAGCACATTGTTCAAAAGCCTCGAGCTTTGGTGCATAGGCAGCAGCATAGAGGTCTTGAACCATGAGACGTCTGGCTTCATGTGAAAACCTCCCCTTCAAATCATTGTTGAGTTTCTCGGCAATATATCGCAGACAATAAGCATGAAAGCACTCTCCTCCAAAAACATTGGCTATGGAGTCTTTTAAACCCCTGTTGAAATTTGCAACAATGGTAATAGGCTGAGAGATTGGGGCAGCAGATTTCAATTCGGATAAGAACCAGAACCAATTGTCATTATCTGTCTCATCATCGACCACAGCAAAAGCCAATGGAAAAACCCCATCATCCCCGTCCGCAGCAGTGGCTATCAATAAGGTCCCTTGGTACTTTGCATCTAGAGGAATGTCATCCAAAAAAAGCAAAGGGCGACAGCCTTGCTGAAAGCCAGAAATAGAGGCATGGAATGAGACAAATAAACGATGGAAGCTCGAGTCCTCCTTCGTAGAAAATGTGGCTAGACTACCTGGATTAGTTTCCATTATTTTCTGACAGAAGAAAGGCAACTGAGAGTAAGCATCCTTGTATGAACCTTGAAGCTGCTCCTTTGCTATTCCTTTTGCACGCCATGCCTGAGAATAATTCAATTGAACACCATACTCCCGTTTTATGTCGGCAACAATATCCTTGGGTCTGTAGTTTGGAGAAACCCTTAACTTCTCTTTTATAATATTTCCCACCCATCCTTTTGTTGCCCGATAACCAGCTTTTGCAGCAACTCCACTACACGTGTGTTCTGGATTCATTTTTTTAATGCGAATTAAGTGGGTAGTGGGTAACCTCGAAACGTATATGCGCCAAGGACAACCTTCTGACTTGCATTTGACACTTACACGGTGACTATCACTCTTCTTATATTTATAGCGAAAACCATGGGCAATTGAGAATTTATGGAGAGCTTCACGGAACTCTGCAAAACTAGAAAATCTTTGTTCCACACCAGTAATTGTGTTCTCCCATTGTATAGCAGCTTTATGTTGCTTTTCCCAATTTCCACCAAGAGCAAATACCAATGGTGAGTTAGCATTCTCTATAACCATATCAAGGGAATTACTTTCACTTGCATTGGGGTGGTTATCTGTATGGCTAGTTCCAACAGGGCTAGATGCAAGAACAACTGCTTCAGATACTGTTGTTCTGCTCGATCTGCAATTCCAGTTTCATGAAATTAGAGGCAATCATCACCCAAGCAAATAATAAATTAGATCGACTTGGGCTCACATTATGTGTCCATAAGGCCCATCTAAGTTATCCCTTCCAGAAACTTTTTGAGATGCAAGAAAATGTCAATTTCCAAAGCGAAATGATGAGCTTTACCAGTTCCTGTCCCCCCAACCCCTCAATCCAAGACTTGAACACAAGTTGTAGGTTGTTTCCCAAAGAAACAGGCATTGCTATTTTACATGTTGAGTTATTCAAGCATTTTTACTCACGAATATACCAAGTTCTCTACTGAAAATTGTTGTTTGGAGATACAAATCAAAAGAAGACTTATTTTCAAGAACTTGAAAAGTAAGAAGCAGCCAATTTCAAGATTATTAGTAATACTTCTGAAACTTGTCACTCAGTTCACTATCCTGTTTTTTGAAACTTGCTTCTGAAAATTGTCACACATCAGTTCAGAATCCTGGTTTTTAAGAATTTCAAAAGAATAAAAAAGGAGTAGCTATATTGAATTTGAAAATGCAACAAAGTAACTGAGTTTTAGAAAAAAACTACATATTATGAAGCCAAAGAACGCGAATGCAAAACAAAAGATTAGCAAAGAAGAGTTGAAGTACCTACTAACAGGCATGTTTGGAGCTGCCCTGCCACCTTCCTCTGGCATGACAAAGACATCCACTTGATCAGTGTCTTGAAAGAAGTTAATCATGCGCTTAAGATCTTTATCTTTAGATATCATGATAAGAGTCTTCCTGTTTCCAGGGAGGAAGTATTTGATCAACATGTTGTCGACACTATATCCAAATGTTTCGGCTAAGTCCTGTTTGAAATCAATTAGTTGTGTCTCAGTACCAAGATCAACAGCGTAGGCTTCCCCACCTCTATAGGACAAGGAACCATCTTTTTCAGTCTGAAAATCGCCCCCCGACTGGCATATACCTATAATTTTCTTTCCCGACATCTCCAAATCAACAAAATAGACAGTCTTTCCTCTGCCAAAAAGAATTTGCATCAATCAACCAGAAACAACTTTAAGCAAGAAATCATGTTAATATGTACCCTCTACCAAAAACTTTTAGCATAATGAGAAGCCCAAATTAATTCCAGCAAAATCTAAAATAAACCAATCGAAAGTAGAGTAGAGATATTTGCAAACCTAAGACCGCAGTGGCTCAATTATGCATGCGTGATTAGAAACTGATACGAGAAACGAAGGAGAGTTTTGGAATCCGTTAAGCGCATTCATAATGGCTCAAGAACACAAAGCAGCAAATTAAACCAGCGAGTAATATCCAAAATTTCAGAAGAAAGAAACCTAGCTGGTAAATCCGGCGTCGATCATAATTGGGGCTTATAGGGTGTTGTTATAACAGAAATCTATCTATGCTAAAACATTTGGCTTTGTATTTTTCAAAATATAAATATTAACTTCTTTTTAAAACTCCAAAATATTCGTAGGATCTATTAAAATTACAACAATAAACATTTAAAAAACTAATAACTTATAATAACAATGTCAACAAACATAAATATTATTAGTGATTATATTTTTCATTTAACTAACATATACTTAAATTAAATATAATAAAATATGTTAAATATCACAAGTATATTTCAATATATCAAAATTTTAATGTTACCTTTTAATTTTTAGTTTATTAACTTTTGAAAATAAAGTTACTTATTAAAGTTATCCGTGTAATACACGGGTTAATAAACTAGTTTAAAAATATTTATAGATAATTAGTTTAAAGTATTTGGATTGCATACTGTAACACCCACAATTCTCACACAAATGTCACGTCATTAATCAATCATAAGTGGTAATAACGCAAGCATCTCAAAGTACACGTGTCACAGGATTAGCGGAAAACATTATTAATTAAAACTTTAACATACAAGCTGTCATACATCAAGTCATATGCTGAAGCAGATACATGCACAACTGAATTATCTGATAAACACTAACTACCGATAGCTAACACATTGCTGATCAAGTACAAGATACAGATAACAGTTTTGAAGTCTAATATCAAAAGACAGTCAACACATGCAACTCTAAACTGCTCCGATCCCTACTTCGGCTGCTGCAGCTGTGACTGTGATCCCACGGTATGGCTGCCTGAGACACGGAAGACTCGAAAACATAAGTTGGACAGCTCGTGAGTACGCGAGGGTTAGACACTGTAGATAAACACATATAGCATGCACAACACGATGATATCTCAACACATAACATAGCTCGATGTACACACATATCTCTGCTCAAAGGGGACGCCGTTCCCCAGCTAACAGGCCGCACACAACAGCGGTTAGCTACTCAATAGGCACAGGAGCGACCTGGCGATAACACTGCTGTATATATACAGTCTCATACTTCGTGACTGGTTAGGGACAGTCAGCCTGCGCGATCACATATCGCGGACACCTGCAACTCAAACACATATAGCACGTATAGGGTAAAAGAATTCATACATGCGCGCTACAACTCAATCCCATACACATATCATACCACATATCACAATTAAGACTCAGAAAAACGGAGCGCTCTTTTAAAAAGGGAACTCGAGTACTCACCAACACCCGAAAGCAACGACGACCCAAAACTCTATCGCTGATCAGAACGTGGTCGGCTCGAACCTGTAATTAATACAGACCCCAACAGATTAATATAACCCGACCGACAGATAACAAACCCGAACACATTTATCGCAAACAAACACAACCCACGGAACCACCCCGAACGAACAACCAACGCCCCAAAACCCCCTCCGCCAGTCGCCGCATCGCGGGCCCGCGCCCAGGCAACTCAGTCGCGCCGCGATCGCGGTCGCGCCGAGGCCATCGCGGCCGCGCTCACGATATCACAGGTCAGTGCAGGTCGCAGAAATGGCAGAATCCAAGGTTTAAAACCTCCAAACTCGATTCCCAGCACCAAAACTTCCACAAAAGTCACATACAATAATTCATACAACTTCAGAACCCAAACTCATGGGTGACACAACACATGCATACGAATTTAACCCTAAAACTCATGAAATCTTACCTCTTGGTTGCTTAATACACAAGATGAAGATGATGGACACAAGCCTTGACTCCAAATCAAATCCCCCTTCAATTCTTTTGCTGCTCCGGAGATTTGCACACACACAAAGACACTATTTCTGAACTTGGAAAAAGGAAGGAAAGGAAAGACGCTTCAAGGAAGGCTCGTATATATATTCTTTCCATAAATAGAAACCCCGGACCCGATAAATCCGAACCCGACACCACTTTTTCATAATTAATATCATTTCAACCCAATTAAATCCACGATCTCATAATTAATAATAATCCACTAATTATTAACTCGGAGACACGTATCACTCAGTCTCGACACATTTAATCCACGAAACGGGATTTAATTGGAACAACGCAATAATAATAAACTAACGAGCCAATAAATTAAATCCACGTACCAGGATCAAATCCGGGATGTTACAAATCCTCTCCTCTTAAAAAGATTCTGTCCCGGAATCTAGCTCGGATTCGGGAACAGCTGCGGATATCGGCTCCCCATATCGGTCTCGGGCTCCCAGGTGGCACTAGTACCCTTATGATGCCTCCACTGAACGAGTACTAGTGCGATCTCTTTATTCCGCAATCTATTCACTTTTCGGTTAGTAATCGCCTCAGGCTGCTCGACATATCTCAGATGATTATCCACGGTGATCTCAGATAACGGCACAAACTGATCATCTTTGGCCAGACATTTCCTCAGGTGGCTCACATGAAATGTATCGTGAACTCCGGCCAACTCGGGAGGCAACCTCAATCTGTATGCCTGATCTGGACTCTGGCAATGATCTCGAACGGACCGATGTATCGCGGACTCAGCTTACCTCGGTGTCTGAATCTGATAACTCCCTTCAACGGCGATACCTTTAGCATAACGCGGTCTCCAACACTGAACTCGAGCTCAGTCAGACGACGATCGGCATAACTCTTTTGCCGGCTCTGTGCTACTCTCGTATGTTCGCGGATAACTGCCACCTTGTCGCTTGTCTCCTGTAGCAACTCGGGCCCACTGATAGGTCGCTCGCCGACCTCGCCCCAACACACAGGGGTCAGGCACTTACGCCCATACAGTGCCTCGAACGGAGCCATCTTGATGGAGGAATGGTAGCTGTTGTTGTACGCAAACTCGACTAACGGCAAGTGAACGTCCCAACTACCACTGAAATCGATCGCACAAGCCCGGAGCATATCCTCGAGAGTCTGATTTGTCCGCTCTGTCTGCCCGTCTGTCTGAGGTCTGTACGCTGTACTCAACTGAACTCTCGTCCCCAGCTCGCGCTGAAAGCTCTGCCAGAACCTCGAAGTAAACCGCGTATCTCTATCGGACGTAATCGACATCGGAACGTCATGCCTCGAAACTATCTCACCGATGTACAACCGAGCCAACTGATCCATAGTGATGGTGCCCCGAACTGCCAGAAAATGGGCACTCTTGGTTAACCGATCTACTATCACCCAGA
>JAANYP010007764.1:0-54816 GCA_020465985.1 Centrapalus pauciflorus | reverse complement strand
CTTGTGCAATACGTCTCTTTGAGATCTTCCCATAGTGCATTGAGCTAATCATAATGCTTATGGAAAGCAAGTCAGGGAAATTCTTAGACAGTGAATGCTGCATCGGTCTATTCCTGTATGCGTAGATGTCATGCATCGATTATGATTCCAACAACGTGTACCATTCTCCATTTAAACCCATTTCGATGAATTGGGACTTTTAGGCAAGTGGCTTTAGTACCCAAACGGGACCATTCCCATTTAAACCATTTCGATGAAATTTGGAGCTCTTTAGTAGTGGCTTTGAGTAGCCCAGGCATATCAAATCATGAACTAGCTCCTCATCTGACACAAAATCTTCAAAATCAGCTAACGCAGGAAAGTTAACTGTGTCTATTCGTCTTGGAAGAAATAGGTTGTGACGAAGTCTGGCAAGAGTGATTTTGGTTTTAAAGTGGTCTATGGTTACTTTAAAGTGGTTATTGCCATCAGCAGGAACAAAATTTGACTGTATGCCAAAATTGTTGTAGGTAGACCTGTGGGATTGAAGGTATATACTGAAGAAGATAACCTAACGGATGGCCTTTGAGAATATCTACTATTATAGGATGACTGACTTTGATAGCCTTAGTATCCAAACGATGGTTATTATCTCTGAAAGGTAGGCAATGTTTGGGTTTGACCAATTGGTTATCTGGGATGATAGTTGAAGGTGAGGGTCGTGCAACGGATGTTGAACGAACAGGTATAGATACGAGTGTATGATTGGATGATGAATGAGAATCAGATGAATTGGAATTCTGAGACTGAACTGGAGATGCCATTTGAAAACCTGTAAACAAAATAAAAATCATGTTAGTCATAACAGGTAAACAAATGAAAATCCTTCAAATGTAGAAAAACTGTAACATTTCATCAGAAATTATAAAAACTTGAGATTTTCTGTTTAAGGCATCGGGATTCCAGACAATAATAAACTATTGTTGACAGGATTCCAGAGTCAATCGTTCAGAGACCAATGTTGGAAAAACACAAATTTATAACAATTTCTTGAAAAAAAATGTGACATTTTTTTAAAACATTAAAAATTCAACACTTAGGAAAAATTTTCTTTGAAACTCGAATGAAACGACATCAATCTCGAATGATTCTTTATTAGAATCGAATAATACATGACCCAACTCGAGTAAGTCTATAAAGCAACTCGAATATAACTTGGAATAAACTCGAACAGAACATGAAACAACTCGAATAGTTCTTAAAACAACTCGAATGACTCATGAAGTGAACTCGAATAGAACATGAAACAACTCGAATTACATATGAATGGAACTCGAATAACATATGAATGTTCTCGAATGTCTTAATTGTTCTCTAATGTTCAATGAGTCCAACTCGAAAGTATAAGGAATTTCCTCGAATAAATCATGAGGTCAACTCGAATGAACTCTAAGTCTATCTAGACTTGTTCTGAAATTTTCTAAGTGTTAATCTAAATCAACTCGAATCACACATAGAGTTTCTCGAATACCACTTCAGTCAACTCGATTTATTCTTGATGGTTCTCGAATAACATTGTACTCAACTTGAATGACTCTTGGTCTTTCTCGAGTATCATAGTACTCAACTCGAATAACTCTTGGAGTTTCTCGAGTATCATTTGATTCAACTCGAATAAAACTAAGGTTTTCTTGAATATCCCTTTGATCGAGAAACTGTTCTGAAATTTATTTTTCAAGTATTTTCCACTGATTTTCCAAAAATTGATTTCAGGGACCTTTTTATTGATTAAACTCTTGTGTCCCACTCGAAAAACAATTTTAAACACTTTTGTTTTACTCAACATCGATTAAAAACAACATTTAAGTTGTTAAAAATTCAAATTTCAGAAAAACTTTGAACTCGAAACTTTTGAATACCAAAATCAAAAAATCTGTTTGTGTGATGAAAAATGACTCATGAAATTTCAGATTCATGTTCATGTTTACAATACGAAACCCATCACACATTTAATTTCATTTTCATGAACAAATATTATAAATCTCCATGATCTCTCAAATACAAAAAAAAATAAGAACACAGATACACATATATCCCAAACTGAAATAAGCAACGTAGAAATACTATAAGCAGAAACAACAAAACATTTACTCACAATTTTGATGAAAAGATATCTTGTTTCAGTCGATTTGATGTGGGTTTTAGTTTTCTTAAGAATGAAGGAACTTTGTTTTGAGAAGATGATGAATAGTCTTGTATCGAAAAAAAAAAAAGAAATTTGAAATTTAAATTTCAAATTTATAGAATTGATAAAGATCCGGCCCATGTTTGAAAAACAATAACCGGCCTATCTTGCCAATTAAAACCCACTTAATATCTTTTCAACAAAAATTGTAACTAAACAAACAAAACAAAAAAAAATTCTGATAAAAAAAAAAATTTAAAACATATTTAAACAAAAGTTAAAAAAATTGAAAATACACATAACCAAAAAATTAACACACACAAAAAATAAACTAAACTAAAAAAAATTTTAAAATTTTAAAATTCTCCCCCTTTTAATTTATGAATGTTGCTCCCCCTCAAATGTGTATCATATTTCTCAGCTGAGCTCCCCCTACAAAATAACAGATAAATTTTATCAGATTTACTCAAAATCAAATAAATTTATTTTCTGCTCCCCCTACACATAACAATCCAGATCTTGTTAAATTCCTAAGAATATTTAACTTTTCATATTTGAGAATTTAACATCAGATTAGAATCAATAAAAAATGCAAATATAAAATTAAAAATTGAAACTACTGAATTATTAAATCTTAACGATTCAACATACCTAATTTGTATACCAAAAAATTAAACCTTTTTTCATCTAACGCTTTGGTAAACAAATCAGCTAGTTGATATTCAGTAGGCACAAAATATAATTCTATATTTCCATTTTCTACATGATCTTTTATAAAATGATACCGAATGTCAATGTGTTTTGTTTTTGAATGTTGCACCGGATTTGATGCAATAGCTATTGCGCTCTGAGAATCACAGTAGATTGGTATTTTCTTTGGTGTAAACCCGTAATCGCGCAGTTGGCTCTTCATCCACAACACCTGAGAACAGCAAGAAGATACAGCAACGTACTCTGCTTCAGCTGTAGACAATGAGACGCAATGTTGTTTCTTGGATGACCAGCATACGGGTTTGTCACCTAAGAACTGTACTGCTCCAGACGTACTTTTTCTGTCCATCTTATCACCTGCGTGATCAGTGTCAGAAAAAGACAGTTAAAGTGAATGAGGATTCCCGGGGATACCACAAACCACGGTTTGGTGTTCCCTTTAGATATCTTAAAATTCTTTTTGCAGCTGTTAAATGTGATTCTTTAGGATTCGCCTGAAATCTAGCATAGACACATGTGGCAAACATAATATCTGGTCTACTTGCTGTTAAATACATTAATGACCCAATTATACCTCGATAATGAGTCACATCTACAGGTTTCCCCGAAATGTCCCCATCGAGTTTTGATTTTGAATCCGGAGCCATGGGAGTTTTCATAGGAGTACTGTTACCTATGTTAAATTTCTTTAACATGTCTTGTATATATTTTGACTGATTGATAAAAATACCATCAGCTAATTGTTTAACTTGTAATCCTAAGAAAAAATTTATTTCTCCCATCATGCTCATTTCGAATTTTTGGGACATTAAAAATGCGAATTTCTTACAAAATTCCGGATTTGTAGACCTAAATATTATGTCATCTACATATATTTGTGTTACTATGATATCCGGCCCCTGACGTTTTATAAACAGGGTTGTGTCAACTGCAGCTTTGTTGAATCCACATTTCAACAGATATGTTGAAAGTGCATCATACCAAGCACGCGGTGCTTGTTTAAGGCCATACAGTGACTTATCTAAAATATATACATGATCAGGTTTCGAAGGATCCGTAAAACCTACGGGCTGATATGTATATACTTCATCGGTTAGTTCCCCGTTTAAAAACACAGTTTTAACATCCATTTGATAAACAGTAAAGTTTTTGTGAGCGGTAAAAGCTAAAAACATTCTAATCGCTTCTATTCGTGCAACTGGTGCAAACGTTTCATCATAGTTAATCCCTTCTTGTTGACTGTATCCTTTGGCAACGAGGCGAGCTTTATTGCGAATGATTACTCCATGTTCGTCCTTCTTGTTTTTGAAGATCCACTTCGTGCCAATGATGGATTTGTCTTTAGGGCACTCAACAAGTCTCCAGACCTTTAACCGTTCGAACTGATTCAGTTCTTCTTGCATTGCAACAATCCAATCAGCGTCCAGAAGTGCTTCTTTCACATTCTTAGGCTCTATTTTGCTTAGAAAATTTGAAAATAGGAAATCGTTTATGGTGGCTCTTCTGGTTTGGACTGAAGCGGATGGATGACCAATAATGTTTTCTATTGGGTGATTTCTTGTCCACTTGAAAGTATGTAGAAACGGTTCTATGTGGTCTTGATTGGGATTACGATCTAAATACGTTGGTCGGGGGGGTTACTTCATATGTAGTAGGTAGGGTATCTGAGTTAGGAGCTTCTGACTGTTCGGATGTTAAGGGGGTTTCAGAAGATTCTGGAGGTTCAATGGGTTGTGCACTTTCAGTTGGCAAGTGCACATCTGTTGTTGAGGCTTTTCCAGTTTCTTATGATACTTGTTGATGAGAAAGATCAGAGTCTACAACGGGATCTTCAGTAATCCTGTCAGGCACCAAATTTAGAACATTAGTTTTGGGCTTCTCAAAGTAGTTTTCATAAAAATTCTCAAACAATTTATGTAATCCAGAATTTTCAGCATTCTGTTCAGGTGACTCCATTGAAGTCTGCTTGTTAGGTTCGGGTTCTGAACTGGTGTGTTCAGAAGCCATTACCACTCCTTCATCAAATTTGACGTTGACGCTCTCGTTGACTGTCTTGGTTCGCTTGTTATAGACACGGAAAGCGACCGACTCCTTTGAATAGCCGATGAATATACCTTCATCTGCTTTTTGATTAAACTTTCCAAGGTTGTCTTTGTCGTTTAGAATAAAGCATCTGCATCCAAAGACATGGAAAAATTTAATATTAGGTATTCGTTTATTTATTAATTCATAAGGAGTCTTTCCGAATCTTTTATTTATGATTGAACGATTCTGTGTGAAACAAGCAGTTGCAACTGCTTCGGCCCATAAGAATAACGGTAGATTTGAATACGCCAGCATCGTCCTAGCTGATTCCACTAGTGTTCGATTTCTTCTTTCAACGACACGGTTTGGTTGTGGAGTTCTAGCAGCTGAAAACTGATGTGTAATTCCTACAGAATTCAAAAATGATTCAAGCGATTTGTTCTTGAATTCTGTTCCGTTATCTGAGCAGATTGATTGAATTGTGAGTTGCAACTTCACTTGTATTTTCCGGATGAAGTCTATGATAATTTCAGTCGCATCTGATTTAGATCTCAGGAAGAAAACCCATGTGTACCGTGAATAGTCATCAACTATCACCAATACGTATATTTTCTTATTAATGCTTTGTACTCTCATTGGTCCACACAAATCCATATGTAGTAATTCCAGTGCTCTCGCTGATGAGTGTTCGGATTTGGATTTGTGTGAAGCCCTTGTCATCTTTTCTTTTTCACATGCGGCACACAACTGCTCCTTTTGGAATTTGAGAATTGGTAGCCCTTTAACTAACCCTCCTTTCACTAGGTTGGTTAATTCATTGAAGTTCAGATGTGAAAGGAGACGATGCCATAGCCATGCCGTTTTAGATGTAGCTTTCGACAGTAAGCAGACATGTTTCTTCAGATTAATAGAGGCTAAGTCAATGGAGTACAAATTAGTTTTCCTGTTTCCTGCCAGTATTTCTTTACCTTCCCCAGATCTGATGCTGCACCTAATGGCTTTGAAATTGACTTCCAATCCTTTATCACACAGCTGTCCAATGCTAAACAAATTATGTCCAAGACCATCAACGTAGAAAACCTTCTGAATGGTGATTTTGTCGTATGCGAGACTCCCGTATCCTTTGATCGGACAAAACTAATCATTTCCAAATCTGACCGTCCCACAGAACTTTTCTACAAAGTTCGTGAGTGTGTCTCTTTGTCCGGTCATATGCTTGGAACATCCGGAGTCAAGATACCATACATGGTTTACCTATAAGATGAAATAGCACATGAGGTACCCACTTGTAGTTGGGTACTTTTGTTTTAGGTAAATCATGCAATGTATTATTTGTTTTCTCAACAGATATGGCTTTTAGCTTAACATTTGACGTTGTTTTAGGTACCCACTTTTGAACAATTCTTTTAGGTATCCACTTTTGTACAATTCGTGGTAGAACTGTTTTTGAAATAGTT
This sequence comes from Centrapalus pauciflorus, assembly GCA_020465985.1. NCBI lineage: Eukaryota > Viridiplantae > Streptophyta > Magnoliopsida > Asterales > Asteraceae > Centrapalus > Centrapalus pauciflorus. Next base: position 48,459 of record JAANYP010007764.1, on the reverse strand, counting down.
TTTTGTGGAACCTTTTTCTGTTTAGAAAATGGGTCCTTTTTCTACGGTTGCCAGACGAGCTTATCAGATTTTTCAATTAAAGCTTTACAAGCACTAGAATTCAAAGCAATTAAGTCTGTTCAAGAGAATTTTATACAAGAAGTATTAACAAATTTATTATTACAGAAAGAGTGTTCTAAGTTGCTATTTCAATCTGTAATAATAGTTTTCTTCACGCGCCACTCTTGTTTTATTTTCTTGTTTTTCTCTTCTCTCTTCTTCTTTCTCCAAACTTGCTTTGTTGAACCGTTCACAATAATGTCTGACATAAAAGAAACATGAGAATTAGTTGACTTAGAAACTTGTTTCTTCTGTAAATTTCTCTTACCTTTTGAAGATTGGACTCTAAGTGCAATGGAGTCCTCTGTTGAAGATGATTCAACTTTTTCAAAGTTAGGAGTATTAAAAATTACTTTCGTTTTCTCCTTCTTTTGTTGTAAAGTTGGTGAATTTCAGATGATTTTAATGAATCTGTAGAAATTCTTTGCAGAATTTTAACAGTTTCTTTTTGACCATCATCAATTTTAACAAACATTTCCTCTAAAGAATTGAAGTCAGAGTTCATAAACAGATCAAAATCCTTTTCTGAATTGATAGAATCTAAAGAAGTTGAAGATTATAGATCAGACAACTTTTTGTTCTCAGGCTGTTTTTGTAACTTTTGTTCCACTATTTTAAGTTCAGCCTTGAGAGGTCTATTTTCTGTCTCAAAGTTTTTAATTTTCAATTCTAGATCAGAATTTATCTTTTCTAGAATTGAAGATGGCAGGTATAACTTTTGAGATTGAGTAGGGGATTCAGACAAATCCTTTTCAGAATATGTTTGAATGTACTCTTCTTTAATATCAGTATTATTGCTTGCTTCATTTATTCTGTTATAATCAACAGAATTTTGCATTTTGTCTGATCGTAATATTTTTGTTTCTTCACTAGATTCTACTTCATCAGATGCTTTCATAAATGTCATTTTTAATCCTAAGTTCATGTATCTGACATCGTATAAACTTGGTGTACTAGATATTGCCTTTGTCAGATACTTGGGATTTTCCCAACCAATACCAGATTTGGAATCATAAAATTCCGTGTCTTTTGGTTGATTTAGATAAATGGTTTGATCTGTTTGCCCTCTTTTGATAAATTCATCTTCCATCTTCTTTATTTTCTCATACAGGTTAGTTCGTTCTTCAAAAATAGCATGATATTTTACAGAAAAATTTGAAGCTTCTAATTCTGCAATTCTCAGTCTTTCTTGTAAGTCAGATATATTATTATTAAGTTCTTGTATTTTGCTTTGAAGTTCTTTTTCTTTATCTTGTAAATCTGAAACTGCTCGTAAGGCTAATGCTTTATCTTTGAAAAAATCTAAAACTAAATTATGTTCATTACGAAGCTTATTTTCCAAAGAGTGAGCATTTTTCTTTTCAGCCTTTAACGATTTTTCAAACTTTTTAAGCATAAAGGCCATATGAGTTAATTTCTCTTCTAGCACACAAGAATCATCAATATCAGAGTCAGAGTTAGAATGTACCTCCGGCTTGTCTAAACCATCTTTCTGACTCTGAATCTTCATTATCTTCATCATCAGTTTTTCCAGTTGCCATCAATGCAACTTCTTCTGTCTCTTCCTCCTCAGACTCTTGTCTTTCCTCATCTTCTTCATCTGTTAAACCAACCCATACTTCATCCTTGGCTATCATGGCTGACTCACTTAATTCTGACTCATTGAGAATCTCTGATTTCAGGCAAATATGAGCATCCTCATCTAGGATGTCTTCATCTTCAGATAACTGCAGCCAATGGTCATCCTCCGCCATAAGAGCTTTTCCAGCCTCTTTTTCTTTGGCTAAGAGAGCCTTTCTTGTATATTAGTCAGAGTTTTTGACTACTGGAAGCCTACATTCCCGGGCAAAATGACCTGGTTTACCACAGTTATAACATTTCTGCTCTGAATCTTTCTTTGCTGACTTATCTGAATTTTCATATTTGTTAGCCTTTCTTCCACTGCTTTCTCCAGATTTTTCATATTTTTCCTTCTTCTCAATTTTCCTCGAGCCAGTCTTGTAGCACATCTTATTGTTGGTTGGCTTACGGTAGAAATTCTTTTGAAATGCTTTGGTTAGCAGTGCCATCTGCTTTTTCATTTCTTCAATCTCAGAATCTGCAGATGAATCTGAGGTTTCTGATTTGGAAGAGGTACTGCTGACTACTGCCCTTTTCTCCTTTTTCAACTTATATTTTTACTTCTTTTCTGCCAGTAGAGCCAATGGGTCAACAATTTCTTTCTTGGCTTTCTTCTTGCCTGATAATTTCCTCAACACAACCTCTTGGTAGTTATTGAGGTTCTCAAATATCATATGAAAATCCATTTATTCTATTTCCTTTGTCTGCTGGATAATCATGGCATCCATTTCTTTTCATTTCACTTACCAAACTCACAAACCTCATGTAACTGTTTTCCTATAGTTCCCCTTCACGAGCTCTAAAATTTTCAAATGTCATCAGGTTGTTTCTAGCTCTGTTTGTTGCAGCTCTATCGGATCCCCTCATAAGTTTACACACTTCATCCCATATGGATTTGGCAGTTTTTGTGTTTGTGAGACATGTGTAGATATCATTGGGGATTGAGATCAGTAATAATATCCTGGCGGTTTTATCCCCTAATTTTCTTTTCTTTTGTGCTTCAGTCAAGTTAGTAACCTCAACTGTCCTTGGTGGAATCGGGGGATTACCAGTGGGTACTCCACGGATTGTTTCCATGAATGTAGCTGGTCCTTCTGTTAAGGATTTCAACATTTCTTCTGACAAATCATGAAAGCTTATGAATTCTAGGAACCTTTCCCTTGGACGTATTCTCCCCTGTAAAGAATTGGGGGTTTGGTTTCTGATCCCATTGCTAGAGCGTCCTTTGACATTGTGACTGATATTTTGGAAACTGTCCAAGATCTAATGAACTTTGATTGAATATGAAATTGTTGATCAACAGTTGAAAGTTGATCAACCTTTGAAACAAAGATTAGTATCAAATGATCAACCGGAATCTATAATAAAGTAACTTGTTAGTAGCAATAATCAACTTGAATCAAACACTGATTAAACTTGAATGATGTTTTGCAAAACTCGAATGATGTGTTGCAAAACTCGAATGATGTGTAGTAAAACTCGAATAATGTTTGTATGAATCTCGAATGAAATTGAATGAAACTCGAATTATTCTTCTGTAAAACTCGAATATACTTGTGTGAAACTCGAATAAGCTTTGTGTGAAACTCGAATAAGCTTTGTATGAAACTCGAATAAGCTTTGTGTAAAACTCGAATTAAGCTATTGTGAAACTCGAATGATATTTCTGAGAAACTCGATATTAAGTTTCTGAAAAACTCGATTAAAGTTTCTGACAAACTCGAATAAAGTGTCTGAAAAACTCGAATTAAATGTTTATGGAATTCGAATTGAATTGAGATCCAACTCGATTGATTAATCAAATCAACTCGATTGGTTAATCAAGTCAAGTCGATTGATTGATCAAGTCAACTCAATTGATTGATCAAGTCAACTCGATTGATTGAGTCAACTCGATTGATTGATCAAGTCAACTCGAATAAAAAGAGATTAACTCGATTGATTGATCAAGTCAACTTGATTTACTAGTTGACAACTCGATTTACACTTGTTGTCAACTCGATTGACACTTGTTGTCAACTCGATTTACAAAGGTATTCAACTCGATTTACAAAGATATTCAACTCGAATTGCACATATGCTATGTGTATTTCGAGTTTCTTAGCTTTTCAGATTATTCAAGTCTGAAATTCAAATTAATTCGAAAAACTCAACCATTTTCACTCAAATTGAAATCGAAGGTGAGGATTATGATTACAAACACTTTTTATGAAACAATTTTGTCCAAAAATAGATCTAGATTTGACTTTTCAATAGAACAGTGAAAAACTTTTGGTTTTTCAAAAATTCATAAAAATCATTAGATTTTTTGCTGTGTTTGATGAATCAAAACAAGTTTTTAGTCAATTGAATCGACTACTGATCCTATTCCTTCGATCTAAATTTCAGAGTGTATGATCAACAGATTAAAAACCCTTGATGATTTTAGGGTTTTCGAAGAAAAAAAAATTATGAACAGTTCGAAATTTTCAATTTCAAATTCAAAGATTCACCGCTAGATGCTCTGATACCAATTGTGAATTACAGTTTCTAATCAATCAATCAACAATTCAATAATCAAGAACAATAATAGGAATCAAAACTAACCGAATGATTATATTGCAATTTGTCGATTACAAAATGGTGAGAAAAGATTTCTTCGTGAACAGTACAGCTTCTCTGAAATCTATATGTGCCAAAATTGATTGTCAGGTCTATCTCTATTTAGAAAGTCAAACTTTCTATTTATATACAATTACACACTATTAACTAATTACAAAACAGACCCTCTACTTTGTATTCCATCAACTAAAAATACATTCCAACAATATTCATTAATAAAGAATTGACCAGTCTACCCTTTTTATTTCTTAAACTTCATAATATCATATTTACCCACTTGAAAACTTTAATATCATATATAACCTTTTAAACTTTTAAATATTTCAAATATATCCAAATTATTCATTTATGATCTTTTATTACTTTAAAACTCCTAATAAACATTCTTTTATATTTTTCCTATTTATTTTGCCTGCCTGCCACCCGTTTTGCTTACTCTATTTACTATTTTATTTTTTATCTTTCAGGTAACTCATAAATGAATTCGCTATTGTAATAACATTCATGAATCTTTCTGCCAAACAAAGTGAACTTTTGTAGAAGTGTATCCTCAACTTTCATGCCAAACACTTGAATACATACGTATCTCAATTCTAACAATATACTTGAAAATTTTTTCCCTAGGTTGCCACCTTTTATGCAAAAAAAACAAAAAAAGTGCAGACCCAGAAATTGAAGGGGGCAAAAACAAAAACCCAGATATTAAACATCAAAATAATAGTCCCCCCAGATCATTACTTGCTTAACGAAGAAATATTTTCCCAAAAGTACCACCTTTTGTGCCAAAAAAATGAATCTTTAAACACATCCAGAAACTAAAGAAGGTAAAAGCATAACCCCATATATGAATCTACATAATAACAACCACACATATTATTCTTTAAACCCTCCAAGAACATGCATACACACACATAGAGAGTGGAGAGAGAGATGTAACCTTGAGAGAAGGTGACGAGGGTGGAAAAAAGAAGAAAAAGGGGGAGAGAAAGAAAAAGAGAGAGATTGTTATTGAGTGCCATTGGAGAAAGAAAGAGGTGGTGAGATGGAGTCAGAAAACAACAATTTTTTTGACCTTCAACAATCACTTCTATGGCCAAAATATATAGGAAAAATATAAAAGAGTGTTGGTACATCCAGTGTGACGACAGCAGTCTAGTTTTGTTATTGATATCATGATTGTGTATGATGTTTACATTTGCATGATAAGTTCTAGACTATCATAATAAGTTCTAGAATAAGTTCAAGAACAAGTTCAAAGGAACAAGTTCGAGAACAAGTTCAAAGGAACAAGTTCGAGAACAAGTTCAAAGGAACTGGTTCGAACTTATGGAGGACAAGTTCGAATCAGTGCCTATAATTAAGGGTTAATCTGTTTGGAGAAGGGAGGATCTTTGACAGCTCAGAGGTTCTGTCGAACTTGAGAGCATCCGTGTGAAGAAGACTTTTGCAGAATCGATAAGTGTGATTAGCAAAGGCGATCTCGAACTTGCAAGTTTCCAGAGAGTTGTTTCGAAGAGAATCATCGTGTAGGGGCGTTTGTAGTCGTTCGTCTAACACCGTGGTAGTCTCCGTGTTTCCGTGTGTGTGATCTTACCATCAAGTCGCTAACGAGGATTCCGCACTCGTTGGACGGTGTCGCGTCGAGATAGATCCGTAGTCAAGACCTTACAAGTGGTATCAGAGACTTTGGGTGTTCTTCATGTTCATAAGCAACATCCTAGGTTTCTTGACGTTTTGGACGGTTAATATCACGTTTTTGGAGGTTATTCGAGTTTACCAAGTCAGATCTCGAAAAATACTTTGTAGTAGTTCAAGTTTTTGATCGAAATCAGTATTTTTACTCGTAAAAATATTTGTTTAATCTGAAAACTTGAAAAACTCGAAGTATTAGCCGTTTTTCGAACTTGCGGCGCTCGAGTTTATTAAGGGGGTATTAGGGTTTGCTCATTTTCGAGTTTGTCAGAAAATACACTCCTTTCGAGGTTCCTTAGGGTTTGATTCGAGTTTGGCCAATTCGACTTTGCTCAGAATTTCCAATTTAGTATAAGTTCGAAATTAAGGATTTCGATTTTATTAACCTTCGAATTTGCCATTATTTTCGAATTTAGTTGGATTTCAAACTTAATTTCGAATTTAATTCCAAACCAGTTTAAAATTAATTAAATTCGAATTTATTCAAATTCGAAAGAATTAATTTAAATTAATTTCGATTTAACTTAATTAAGTTTAAATTCAAAAATATTTGAAACAATGACAAGTCTACAGAAGTTTATTGAGATGGATCACGAGGTCGGAAAAGCGAATTCTCCACCTAAGTTGATGAAAATAGAGGATTATTACTGGTGGAAGGATAGGTTCGCCGACTTCGGGAGGTTTAATGATATGCGGATGTGGATTTGTATAGATGAAGGATACATTCCACCTACGGCTGAGATTGAAGGACGACAAAAGGTTGTGCCATATTCAAAGATGAAGGACGACGATAAAAAGCTGTATGAAGCCGAGAACCGTGCATTCGCTATCATTAGAATGGCATTACCTCAGGAGATCTTGCACACTTTCCGCAATCAGAAGACAGCAAAAGAGCTATGGGATGCTTTAGAGAAACGGTGTGAAGGTAACCCGAGGGTCAGAAAGAATAGAATGGAAATGCTCAAGCAGCAGTTCGCGATCTTCAAAGCTTTGAAGAACGAAAAGCTGGATGAGACGATTACTAGATTCTATCACTTATTGACTGAGTTAGACAGCCACGATGTGGAGTATAGTGAAACAGAGAAAATTAACAAAATTCTAGATGCTTTACCAGCCAAATGGGAAATGTATGTGGCGCTGATAAAGCATTATGAAGACAAGTTCTATACTCTAACCCTTGTTAATGTTATAGGAACGCTGAGGGAATATCACTTCGAATTGCTAAAGAAGGAAGGGGATTACGAACAAGTACAGGATCCGGACATGTACTTTGGAAAGTCCAAATCTTCAGGGGCAACTGATGTGAAGACGGCTACAACATTCTTCTCGGGAGAGACATCGACACCGGTTGAATCAGAAGACTCAGTGAGTAGGGCTTTCTTAGGGTTTACTAGACCAGAAGAAAAGCAGAATCAGGCTACATCTACATCTACATCTCAAGGGTATTCAAAGATGCCTATGAGCGCAAAATCAGCTGAAGACCATCTGAATCTGTTGGCTTCATTTGTGGCCGCCTATGGCAATTGCGTTCAAGGTAAAATAAACGATCCTGCACTTTGGGATGAGGATTATGATCAGGTAGATCCTGATGATCTAGAGATGGATCTACAATGGCAATTGGCTATGGTCACACAGAGATTGAAGAGGCTCATGAAAAGAACGGGAAGAAATCTAAGTGTGAATAAAGTAGGATTCGATAAGTCAAAAGTTAGGTGCTATAACTGTCAAGGGTTAGGACACTTTGCGAGAGAGTGTCAAAGACCTAAGATGGATAATCATCAGAACTCAGGACGTCAGTATTCAACCAGTTCAGGGAATCAGAGATCAGGGAATCAGGGTTCCGTAGCTGGTTTACTTACTAATGTGGAGTCTAACAAACAGTTAGATGACACATATGATTGGAATACACATCCAGAGACGAATACTAGGGCTTTCATGGCCGAAGTGACAGAAACAGATATGGGAGCAGAAGAGGAAAAGAAAGAGGATACGCAGCAGTCTGATTCAGATCCTTTGGTGCTGGAAATTACTATGGAGCTGACTACTTTGGAGTTTGCAGCTCAGATGGCCAACATCAAATCTGATTGGAAAAAGGTAATTCTAAACTTTTCTACTTTTCATGATTTATGTGTTTTATGTACTACGTTAAATGATAAATTGAACCTAGTGCTAGAAACACATTCATATATGACTGCTCAAATTCAATCCTTAAAATCAGATAATGCTAATTTATTTGACATTAAGGAAGATCTTCAGGCTAAACTGAGAAATGATGCTCAAGATATAATAGGTGAATGACAAATTAATTGAACAAAGTGTCAGGAATGAACTAATTTATGAGCATGTAGAGTCACTGACCAAGGAGATCTCTCTTAGAGATATGGAATTAGCTGAGTCTAGGGCTAAGGTTGCTGAGGCAAATAACAACCATGTACCTACTCCTCAGGATGAGACCAATGATATGGTTAAATCAAAGGTAGTCAAGGTAACTGAGTCTTTTAAAGTATCTTCAACTACTCCGCAGGTTAGACAAACGGTACAGTGTGTTCAGTCTAGTAGTAAGCCAACTCTAGAAGAAGAAAAGACTGTAAGTAATAATAACAAAGGGGAGTTAAACCAAGCTGTTGATACAAACAATCAGGAAATTAGTAAGACACCTAGGTCAAAGAGTGCCTATAAGAAATCTTTTGACAAGATGTCTTACTTTAAGTGTCATGAGAAAGGACATGTTTCTTCAGGTCGTCCCTACAAAAGGTCAAAGTCTTCACTAAACATAGGGAAACAAGAGCAGCAAACCTTAAAAACAATGCCTAGTGATACGAGCTGGAGTAGTTCTCAAGTTTCTGAGAAGAACTCAATTGTGATGTCACGTGCGTCTCTTAGACAAAATGACGGACTTAGGAATAATTCAATGAATAGATCCCCTAGTCAATCAATGTTTGGCCCCCAATCTATTTTTAGGAATAATACTCCTAAGAAGAGTCACACTCTAGTTAGGTCTAATTCCCCTAATAGACATAAGACATCAGGTAGAGCCCAGAACTATCAAACTGAGATGTACTATAACAGATTTTATTCAAGGGCTGAACCGCAAAGACCAACCCAAAGGTCGAGAATGGATGTTAATCGCTCAACTTCACAACAGGTTCTCAATCAAAAACCCAAGTCAACTGAAAGGAGAGATGTGTATTTGAAAGAGTTCAAGTTTGTGGACGAGGATGGTATTACCAAGTCAGTCATGGCTTGGGTTCCCCGTGATAACTAACATTTCTTGTTTAGTGTGCAGGAGTTAACTACAGGTCCTAACAACAATCGGTTTTATGGATAGTGGTAGCTCTTGACACAGGACACGGGTACAAAGGACGAAACAGCAGGCATGCTGATTGGCTCCTTAGACCAAGTTGAGAAATCTTTCGGGAAAAAGGTAAATTGTGTCAATTTGAATAACAATGTTGGTAAAAACAACTATGCGAATCTAGTCACAAAAGCATTTGATAAGTCATGCTTTGAGTTGTTAGTTCAACTGAACGGTATGCATAATCCAGAGTAACTTGACCTTAGTTCTTTCTTTTTATAAGTTAGTGGTTAAGTAGAATTTATTTCCTTTTATAGTAACTTAGTGGTTAAGTAGAATTTATTTACTTCTATAGTAAGTTAGTAAGTTTCTTTCTAAGCTTATTTTATTTTATGAAAAACAAAAAAAAAAGAGAAAACCATAAAAAGCTCAAAAAAAGAGAATATTAGAAAATAGAGTTAAGTCTTAGATGCATAGGTTCAAAGTGACGAAAATTAGCACAGTCGATACAATCTCTAAGTGTTAAACTTTCACACATAATGCACCTTAAACTCTAAGTGATATACATTTTCTAGTTCGGTGTTGGTAGGCATAATACACAAAGGGAATCTCAAAAGCTAATAAAATATTCAAGAAAAAGTCATATGTGTAACTAACTTAGATGATGACCAAATGGTCTTAATTTTTATGTTAGAGACATACAAACAATGATTCTAAATGAGGTATGCAAGTTTTCTGGAGGATGTATAGTCACATCAGATACATCTTATAGAAAAGAAAAGAAAAGAAAATCTTGATAGTAAGGATAGAGTCAAAACAAGTCACTCTGTTGTACGTAAGTACAGACCTGTGCCTCTGGTTTGACTCGAGTTAGCAAGATAAGTCGCTTTGTTGTACGTCAATACAGACCTGTCACCCCTGTCTTGCTAGATTTAAATAAACTTTAAGACAAACTAAGACACTCTGTTGTATGTAAATACAGAACTGTGTCCGACGTTTGCCTTTTAAAGAAAATTTGCAATACCGAAAAGTTATAATCATTGTGTGTCTGCCTTGATCATAGAAGTATATCTAAGAATGGGACGCGTAAGGTAGTTTCTTGATAAATAAAAAAGCCAAGGGAAATTCCAGAGTGTTAAATGTTTAAAGGGAAAATCATACCTACAATCGACTTGGAATGTATATCACGTCAAACAATCAAAGGAATAAAAAATTCCTAAGTGTGAAAGTGAAATACTGAAAGTGCGTTTGACACCGCTATCTGATTGAACCTTCTTTGACTTTCTCGCAAAAATATTCTATTAATATAGGTCGTAATTTTCAAAGTACTTTTGAGTAGTTTTAACTTTATTTTTAATTTTTTATTAATTTTGTTTATTTTATTTTATTTTAAGTAGGATAAAGGTCAAAGGTACTAGGATGCATTCTAGTTGGAAAAACAAAATTTGCGTGATAATCAGTTCCTAAAAGTGAAGAGTTCCGTGATGAGTTGAAAAGGTTGAATATTGTTCAAAGTTTTTCAAAACTTAAGATAAGTTGAAAAAGTTGAAAATTGTTCAAGTTTTTCAACTTACGATGTTGTGAGTGTTTAACGAAGATACGACTGCTTCTCTCGAACTTAATTCTAGTGTTTGGTTTACGTTCTAAACCATCAAAGAATGTAAGTAAGGAGAGTTTCATTGCATTTTTATCGTTGAATAATGGTTTTTAATGTCCTACTAACATATTATGACTTGTTTCATGTGTTGATTAAGTCTATACAGTGTTAGAATTGGAGTTTTTACAGAATTACAGATTCTTCAACTGACAAAGGCGATTCATGAACTTCAACATCTTAATGCCTAGTTGGATCAAACAGAGACTGATCAGCAGCAGCAGATTGCAAATCTGGAGGCTATACTGGAGGACTTGTTGAAAGATCGTCCATATCAGGGGGAGAAATTGTAGAGAAGCCGAAGAAGATGGCCTGAGCAGTGAGCTGACAGATCTTTCAAGACAGCAATTTGCTCAGCTTGCTGATCCTCAGGGGGAGTCGGTGTTCATAGAAGCTGATAAGGGAAAAGGCAGGGATTCAGAGGCGACTAAAGTAACTGAAGACAAGGTCTGATCGGAGCATTGTCAGAGTTAGATGAAGATGAAATGAGGTTCGTCTTCGAAGATGACTTAGAACAGGAGGATCTTGAGGATTGAGCGTTTATTCCTAAAGATATACCTGATTGGAAGTCACTCGATGAAGGTGGTAAGAATATATCCTCTGACTGGTAGGAAATGGACTAAGTTAGTCTACAAACCGGTGAGGACAGCGAATCTGAAGAGGCAGTCATGGATAACAAAGAAGAAAAGGTGATTTCGGTATTCATAAATCAATGAATATGTACTAGAAGCTATCGTCAAGGGGGAGTCAGTTGATACACCCGATGTGACAATAGCTGTCTAGGTTTCAACTCTTTTTTTTTCAATTCTTTCTGTAGGCTTCAGGGACCACGGAAGCGCCTAGCACCCAGAGGAGCAAAGCTTTTCGATATTCATAGTCTCTGATTCTGATAGTCTATTATGATCAATGAACAACAACTAGAAGCTATCGTCAAGGGGGAGTCTGTTGGTACATACGGTGTGACGACAGCAGTCTAGTTTTGTTATTGATATCATAATTGTGTATGATGTTTACATTTGCATGATAAGTTCTAGACTATCATATTAAGTTCTAGAATAAGTTCAAGAACAAGTTCAAAGGAACAAGTTCGAGAACAAGTTCGAAAGGCCTTGGGCTTATTCGAACTTGTCCTGGCCAAGTTCGAATCAGTGCCTATAATTAAGGGTTAATCTGTTTGGAGAGGGGAGGATCTTTGACGGCTCAGAGGTTCTGTCGAACTTGAGAGCAAAAAGAGCATCCGTGTGAAGAAGACTTTTGCAGAATCGATACGTGTGATTAGCAAAGGCGATCTCGAACTTGCAAGTTTCCAGAGAGTTGTTTCGGAGAGAATCATCGTGTAGGGGTGTTCGTAGTCGTTCGTCTAACACCGTGGTAGTCTCCGTGTATCCGTGTGTGTGATCTTACCGTCAAGCCGCTAGCGAGGATGCCGCACTCGTTGGACGGTGTCGCGTCGAGATAGATCCGTAGAGAGCAGACCTTACAAAGAGTGTTTATTATGAGTTTTAAAATAATAAAAGATCATAAATAAATAATTTGGATATATTTGATATATTTAAAATTTTAAAAGGGTATATATGATATTAAAGTTTTCAATTGGGTAAATATAATATTATGAAGTTTAAGAATTAAAAAGGGTAGATTGGTCATTTCTTTGTTAATGAATATTTATTATGAGTTTTAAAGTAATAAAAAATAATAAATATATAATTTGGATATATTTGATATATTTAAAAGTTTTAAAGGGTATATATGATATTAAAATTTTAAATTGGATAAATATGATATTATAAAGTTTTAAAAGGATATATGTGAAATTCTTTTTTTGGCTTGGGTATATATGATATTATGCAGTTTTAGTGGAACATATACGAAATTCTTTCTAAAAAAATGGTTCCGACGATAATAAATTTTATATCAGAACGTAGACAAAAATAATGCGACGGTATTGATATATTCAAATTTTAATAAAATACAATATATCAAAAGTTGTAATAGAAAAACAGAAATGTTATATAATATATATAAAGTAATAAAATAAGTGAGCCGATTCTGTTTCAGTAGCTTGATTTACTGTTTGTTAAGTTTTCAAATTATAACTATCTATTGCTGGCGGTGCTTAAAGCCTCCAGCAATTATCAACCGTTCGATCTTCATCTATTGATTCTTGGCCGTTGATAAACATTTAATTAGATAGTTACGTTAATGCCCTTCAAAAAACTGTTCATAAACTATGACATTTGTAACTAAAAGGGTATAATTGTACAATTACAACAATCATGCAACTACCCACTCACCCACCACTCACTCACATAAACTACTTGCGGAGGATGAAAAAACCGTCACTTTTTTTTATTAATTTAATGATTATTTTGAAAAAAAACTGCTAAATACAGTTTTATTTACACCCCACTCACCCCACTTCCAAGTTAAAAGACTTGATTACTCTTATGCTAAAAGCACTAAAATATAAAATAATTAGGAAAAACAAGGGTAAGTTAGAGATTTCAATAATACAATTATGATGTCAATAATAAATCTTAATCATAAATATCAGTCACTCCATCATTTGGATTCAATTTTTCAGGAAGCTCTTTCAAAATAATATATTTTGTTTTTAACAAACTAATATATTAAGTACTTATAATCACACATTATGTTATTATAAAAATTCTATAATCCTTTAAAACGTCATAACCCGGGCACCGCACGGGTAAAAATACTGGCTATACTATTGTTAATACACAGGAGCGGCTAACGTACGCACCCATATCTACAGAGGTCATGACTCACGTGACATCACCACGACACCACCCGAGAAAACCCCCAACCAGCATTCCTTCTAAGCCCTCCACCGCCGTGCTTTCACTAACATGCGCCTGAATCTCTTCTCCACCTCCGTTTCCTTCGTCCCAATGGCCCCTTCGTCCACCACAACCACCCCCAACCATCATCACCACCTCCACAAAAAGCCCTCTTCTTCAAACCCTAACAATTCTACAGCCACCACTTGTTCTCATCATTCCCCTTCTGCAACTCTCGACATCCTAATCCTCATCTTGGTCCTTTTCTCCGGCGCATTTTTACTCTCCTCTTACTTATCCTACATAATCCATTCTCTCTCCCTCATCCTCCCACCTATTTCTCTCTCTATCCTAATTGACGTCTCATCTATTTACCTAATCGTCTTTTTCTTCTTCTTCGTTCTGTCAATAATTGGTTTGGAGATCTGTTGCGGCAACCGGTCAAGGAAGTGTGGAAGGAAAGGATGTAAAGGTTTGAAGAAGGCGATGGAGTTCGATTTGCAGCTTCAGACGGAGGAGATTCTGAGATCTGGTGCCAAAGCGGTGAAGGAGATGGATGAGTTACCCTGGAAAGGAGGAAATGAGACAAATCCTGATTATGAGTGTTTGAGGACTGAGTTGAGGAAGATGGCTCCGGTGAATGGAAGAGCAGTTTTGCTGTTTCGATCCAAGTGTGGTTGTCCTGTTGCAAAGCTTGAAGGTTGGGGCCCCAAACGTGGGAGAAGAAACAAGTAAGTGTGAATTTTTTTTTCTTTATTTTGAAGCACATTTATGTAATTCTTTTGCTTACTTGTAGACGTTGATCAAAATCTTTGTTAGCAATGTCTCGATTGGTTGTAGATCATTGATAGGATCATGGGAACCTGGCAATACAGTTATTGGCTCTTGATTTAGTGATATAATTTGTGGAGAAAATTATATCAAATTGACATTGAACAATTTGATTTTGAAGACGGTAATTATCTTTATTTCTTCAAGACTTGAGACGTATTTGGTGGTCTGATTACCATTTCCATGTTGAAATTACCAACTTAAAAAGAGAATGATAAGTGTATAGTTTTTGTTTTTGTTTTTGTTTTTTTTTTTGGGTAAAACTAGGTCTTGTTCTTTTGACGAATATAAAGTGTGATTCTTTTATAGTCGATATTTTCATATTGGTGTTATTTTGGTAGTTATCATTCATCTGTCCGTGAGGTCTATAATTTTATTTGTAAAACAAGTGGAAGACCTTGTGTAGTGCGAAGGACGAAAATGTTTGCAACAAAATGCCTTCTGGTAGACGAAAATGTTTGCAACAAAATGCCTTCAGGTTGGATCTTTGATCATTTGATTTCATCTTCTATTGCTTTAATTCATAGGTGAGCATTTTGGATCTTCAAAGTTCTCGGATTGAGGTTTGAGGCGAAGGGTTGATATAATATGAAAAGGGGATAACTAGGGATCTGTGATAAAAAAAGTGTGTGTGAATACATATAGATATACACTGGCGTAACCAGGATTTTGATAAGGGTGGGTGGGCCAAAATTGTTGGTAGAAATCAAGAACTATAAAAGAAGTAAAAATATGAAATAAAAGTTTTAAGATAATAGTATTCACTTAGAAAGTTTTAATTGCACACGACGTCCTTTGATCAACACAATCATCTCAAATTGAATCTAATTACCCCAATATAAAGTGCAATTTCAATACTATGTGTTTATATCTATATAATGATATGAAAGTATTGATATACACAAATTGCTAAAACCTAAAAGAAACTTAGGGGGCGTTTGGTTCGTGGATTTTTTTATCTGAGATTTGCATTTTGTTAAAGGATTTGCATTATGCAGGATTTGCATTTGTCAGGATTTTGTCAAAGAATTTGCATTATCTTATAGAAAAAATTTGTTAATCTGAAAAATGCAAGGTAACTGGGATTTAAAATCCTAGGGGGGAGGCTGGGATTTTAAATAACAAAGAATGGAAGGATTTAAGAAATCCTGGGATTTTAAATCCTTACTGAAACCTGCGAACCAAACACAGGATTTTAAATGCAAAAAATTACAGAACACAAATTGTCAAGAATTGTAAAAAATACACAGATGCAGCAAGAGTTGTCAGAATTTGTGCTAAAAACAATTAAGAATTGCAGAACACAAATTAAAGGAGTATAACCGAACCGTAGTACTAGGATTGCTAGGTTAGCCACGATCCTCGTTCCAGATCGCGCGTTCCCAAACACGGTACAATCGCATTTCAATCGCCCTACGGTTCGCGTTCCAATTGCCTTACGGTTTGCGTTCCTATTGCCCTACTGTTCCCGTTCCCGCACTGTAAGCCTTGCGATTTTGATTGAAGTAGTTCTACGTTCCAACAATATTTGGAACACGATTTCTTGAATTTGGGTTGGATATGGAAGAGACTCTATCAACTGAAATTAGGAACACACATAAATCGAAGAGACTATCAATTGGAACGAAATCAGAAAACTTTTTTCCAGAACAGAACTTGCAGAGTGACGTTCCATCTGCTATTATCAATTGGCGCCAATTCTCAATTGGCGCCATTTATCTGCTATTCTGCTCCCTATTTAATATTGATCCCATGATTCAATTCCAATCAACAAAACAAATTTGATCAGTTCAGTAATTCAATTCCACTTTAACAAAAAAAAAGCGATCAGCTCTAGACTTTTTCAGCAAAAGGAATGCAAGGGCAGAGGCAGAAGCTGCAGAACCTGTTACTTTGTCTGAATTGAAGTTCAAAAAGTTCAAGAAGCAAAGGATGACAAGCCCTTGTTGCATGAAGTTAACATGGTTGGTGCAACATGCAGGGGGTGCGAAGGTGTGGGTATGTAAACACTGCCATCAGAAGTTTACAAGCTCATACACTAGGATTCATGTACAGTTTTTTGGTCCTCCAGTGGGAAGGAAAGCAGAGATTAAAAGGTGCCCAACCTTACTTAAGGATAGGGTGAAATATGAGAGCTTGTTGAACAAAGTGAAAGCTACAGAAAAAGCCGGAGTTTCTCGATCATTAAAGAACTCTGTAATCAATAAAAAACATAGTTCCACCTCTAATTCTAAAAATCCAATTCAAGATTCATTTGGTGTGATGGAAAGAGATGCAGTCGACATGAAGATAATGAGAGAGTTGTGTGCCAATGGAATCCCCTTCAATGTTCTACGTAATCCTCAGTTTCAAGAAATGATTAGCGCAATCAACAAGGCCCCTGCTGGTTACAAAGCGCCTTCATATGATATAGCTCGAACCGTTTTACTCGACGAATGCATGAGGAACGTGGAAAAGGATCTTACTTCAGTAAAGGATACATACGCAATTGTATCAGATGGTTGGTCTAACGTTAAACATCGACCACTAATCAATGTGATTGCTGTGAATAGTCGTGGTGCGATGTTTATGTATGCGGAAGACTTTTTCTGGTGTGGAGAAGACAGGAGCAGCCATTGCCAATTTTATGATAGGAGCAATTGAAACCGTAGGGCCGAGTAACGTTGTTCGAGTTATGACGGACAATGCAGCAAATTGCAAGGCTGCTGGAAGGGAGGTTGAAAAGGTATATAAACACATCTTTTGGTCCCCTTGCTGTGTTCATACTCTGAATTTAACTTTAAAGATCTTGCAAATGAACTTTTTTGGTTAATGGATACTTATAGAAGAGGGAAAGTAATTGTTAAGTATTTTTTAAATCACACACAAGCTTTGACTATTTTTAGAGATAATTCAAAGCTGGAATTATTAAAAGTGGCCAAAACAAGATTTGCGTCTTATTATATTTTGTTGAAAAGGTTATGGGATTGTAGAGAGTTTCTTGCTAGGACCATTGTTCTTAACTCATGGAGAGATTGGGTAAAAAATGGAGATGAAAACACTAGGAAAACGGGATTAGTGGTTGCCGATACAGTTAAAAGTGAAGAATTTTGGGATAATGTAAGAAAGTATTATTGCTTTTACAAAACCGATATTTTTGATGATAAGTTCTGTGATGGTGAGGGCTGTGATGGTTAGGGCTCCAAGATGGGAGAAATATATGAAAAAATGGATAACATGTAAACATGTTGGGAGAGATTAAGGATGTGACACAAAATAATCGTTATGCTTCATATTACTTCCAAGTGGAAAAGATTGTACTAGCTAGGTGGGAGAAGATGACAATCCCTTTACACTGTTTGGGATTTGCATTATCTCCAAGGTTTTATGATAGATCATATCTTGACGAGTTAGCACCCGGTGGAGTTCATAGAAAAGCTCCAAATCTTGATAAAGCGGTTGTGATTGGTGTGATGGAATCTTTTAAAAGAATTTCAGAAAGTGAAGAAGAGCGTGTTCTACGAGAACATTTTGCAACTTTTCACATGAAAAAAAGTATTTATTTAATGGCGGCAGCTCACATGGATGCAATTGATTGGTGGTCAAGCTATGGTTCAGAAACTCTAGAACTTGCAGAAGTAAATAAAAAAAGTTTTATCTCAGCCTATTAGTAGTTCTTCTGCCGAGCGAAAGTGGAGTATGTACTCCTACATTCATAGTGTAAAGAGAAACGGATTGAACTCTAAAAGGGCTGATAAGTTGGTCTTTATACATTCCAATGTTTGTTTGCAATCTAGATTTTCTGGAAGTTACATGGTCGGGCCACACAAGAAGTGGGATGTGAATCCCGAAAGCACGTACTTGGAAGGTTCAAGTACAAGACTTGAAGAAATGCAATTGGAAGATCTTGAAGATGTGGGTAATGAGGCTGATAATGGGAACGACAAAAGGCAAAGGAAAGAGTAAACTTTTGATTTTTGAACTTAGAAGTTTGAAATATGAAGTGTGTTTTATGTTCTGTACTTTTGTGTTATGATTATGATTATGAAGTATGAACTTTGTATTTAATTTTTGAAGTATATTAATGAAAGATTGATCTTTTGGAATTTATTATTTACTTATATAAATTATAAGATTATATATTTTAGTAATATATGGTACATCGTACCACATTACATGGTACAACGTTCCACGTACCGAAATAGCGTTCCGGAGGAGACTACCCTCTCGTACCGCAATCTAAAGATTAACGATCCTCGATCCCGTTTTCGTTTCGCGTTCCGGAACGAACCTAGTACCATGCAACTATGAACCGAACAAATTAAAAGAAACAAAAGCAATACTGATATAAATTAACAAAACATAAAATTGCAGAACACAGAAGCAAAAATCGTAAAAAGGTATGAGTTAATAATGATCATGTGGAACTCATTTAGGAACAATTAAGAACTTAACACTTATGAAAATGCGAGTTATAAATAAACGAAACATTAGAATTGTAAACAGTTAAGAATGGCATAACACAAACCTATGTTTACACTTTACTACTTTAGAGGAGAAACTAAAATTACCATACAGGCACAAATAGGGCGTCGACCGGCAAATGCTTGACCGGGCACAAGTGCTGCTGGCAAACGTCTCACCGGCAGAACCGGAATTTTGGCTTTGGCTCTGGTATCCTTTTCTTGTCTGTCTCGAACACTTGTTCGCTTGAGTAATCAATGATTCGAACCTCATCACGACACACGACCATGATATAGAATGAAAAATTCAAATCGTCGCTTCATAATCTGAAATAATCACGCTCTCTCTAATCGATGGTGGCACTTCTCTCTTTGATCGATGATGTGATTTTGCTTTGCTGCGTCGCTTCAATCTTGTTTTGGTTTGGGCTGTATTATGTATATTATATTGTTGGGGCAAGTATAATGAGGTGGGCCAAAAGTCATATCACATTTGTTATATACATATAAAACTATGGGCTAAAAAAAATTGTTGGGCCCCAGCTTCTTCTCAGCTACACCACTATAGGTATATAAGTACCATGGAAATTGTTAAATATTGTTTAGCTGTAAATTAGGCTTTGTTATATGCTGTAATTAATAGTTTCTTAGTATAGCTTATATACTTGTCTATAAATATGGCGTTCCACACCTCAATAAGATAATTACGTAGTTTCCTGGTTTCTTTGCTTGATAACATGGTATCAGAGGGTCTCGGTACAAACTTGACCAGCCAAAGAACAAACCCTAGCTGTCGCCAGAACCCCTGCTGTCTTATATCCAGGTCTTATATCCAGGTCTGGTATGTTGAGATGTCGGCTTCGATATTAAGAAAGGGGCAGCCAACCCTAATCTCTTTATAACCCATAGATTAATTAAGGAAACATTACCTTGTTTTAGTCTATATAATCTCATGTACTTTGTAACTATTCTTTGTCACCTCATAATAAGAAAACACTAATTGCCCCCGTGGGCGTAGGTCAGAGCATCGACCGAACCACGTAATATCGTTTGCAATGTTGCAAAAATCGGCCTAGTCGGCCGATTAATCGGCGATTAGGCGGGAAGTGGGATAACACCGCTACGACTTGGACTAGATCGGACTAATTAGGCGGTGGCGGTCAAAGGCGGAACTAGGCGGTGCTTGGCTGTCGAAGTCAAGGTCAAAATCGGTGGCGGCCAACCGACGGAGAAGGAAGAAAAAGGATGAAGAAGAAGGATGAGAGACATATAAACCTTATGATGTCAAGAATGAGACCAATGAAGCAGTGGTGGCCGAAGGAAGAAAAGGGTGAGCAGCGGCGAGAAGGAAGAAAAGGAACAGCAACGGCGAGAAGGAAAAAAGAAGAGACGCTTCCATTTTAAAAAAAAACCCTAAGGAAATAAGAAAGCAGATGTGTCATTTTATTCTGATAACCATTTATTTTATTATTATAAATAATAATTTATAAAAAATCTTTTAATATATATATATATATATATATATATATATATATATATATATATAAAATCTAAATTAAATAAATTTAAATTGTTACTTTAAAATATTTAAATGATTAACTTTGAGTTCTAATTATAATATAGTATTAATTATTACTTGATCGTTTTTTTACTAACCTATATTTATATCTTAGTATTTTGAACATGTTACATAT
This sequence comes from Centrapalus pauciflorus, assembly GCA_020465985.1. Taxonomy (NCBI): domain Eukaryota; kingdom Viridiplantae; phylum Streptophyta; class Magnoliopsida; order Asterales; family Asteraceae; genus Centrapalus; species Centrapalus pauciflorus. The sequence continues at coordinate 27,730 of JAANYP010007764.1, read as the reverse complement.
ATAATTTTGAAATTTATACACTAAAAATTCCAATCCGACTATTCCCGGATTAATCCCCGCCTAGCCGATTAATCGCTTGTCCCCTGCCGGCCGACCGACTACCGCCTAGCGACTTCTAGAACCTTGATCGTTTGTGTTCTCGTTTTACTTTACGTGTGTGTGTTGTGTGTGTGACGAGCAATTTCTTAACAACTGGTGTTAGAGCTCAGGTCAGTCACACCATCAACCCTAGCCACCACCGCCGTCGCCTGACCGCCGCCGTCGACCGCTTGTTGTCCGTCTGTCGCCGACGCCCGAAATCGTAGCCGCCCAAAAACCCTAGCCGCCCAGAAACCCTAGCGCTCAGAACCCTTTGCGCAGAAACACTTTTGCGCAAAACCCTTCTGGTTTCGAAACCCTAGCCGCCGCCGAGCTCGCCGCCGCCGACGTTGGTCGCCTGAAACCCCAGCGTCCAGAAGCTTTCCTTTGCGCAGAAACGCTAAGTTTAGGGTTGTTCGCTGCTGGTTCGTCAAAACCCTAGCAGTTAGGGTTGGTTCTTGTGGTTTTTTTGAAGTTGGTTCTTGCTGGTTCTTTGAAGTTGGTTCTTGCTGGTTTGAAGTTGTTCCTTTGGGTAGTTTTTCCGATCAGATTCGTCCATTCGTGGTGCAATCGTTCTTCAAATTTTGTTTTCTTTTTCTATTTATTTAAGATTGATTGCAAACGGTAGTGTTCAATAGAACAGTCGTCAAGTTCAGGCAGCGAGCCATTGCTGCTGTGTTTGAACACTACTTTTCAATCTTGTTTTGATTAATTAAATAGATTTGTTTGAAACGATGGCTGAGGATGGAAAAGTTAAGATCGATAAATTTGAGGGGCATGATTTTGGTTTCTGGAAAATGCAAATCGAGGATTATCTTTACCTAAAGAAGTTGCATGAACAATTCAGTGGTATTAAACCGGAGGCTTCAAGCCCTTGGTGTCGTCAGGCTATCATTGGCAATGAATGTTGCGTACAACATTGTCAATGAAAAGACGACTTTTGGGCTGATCAAAGCACTGTCCAATGAGAAACCGTTCGCTGCTAACAAGGTGTTCTTGATCAGACAGTTGGTAAACACGAAGATGAAAGAAGGAATGTCAGTAACTAATCATGTGAACGAATTTAATCCGATACTCTCAAGGCTTGTATCAGTTGACATTAAATTCGATGACGAGATTCAGGCGTTGCTGTTATTATCTTCTCTACTAGAGAGTTGGTCGGAATGGTCACAACTGTTAGTAGTTCTTCGGTAAATACTAAGCTTACTTTCGAAGGCATTCGAGATTTAATCTTGGGTGAAGATATCCGCAGAAGAAATAATGGGGAAGGGTCGAGCAGAGGTTCGAGCAGCTGAGTACAGAAGAAAGGGGCAAAAAACAACACAAGGGGGAGGGGGTAACAACAGAGGTCGATCGAAGTCCAAAAGTCCAAAAGAAGAAGTCAGTCCAGACCTAGAAAAGACATCACCTGTTGGAATTGTAAAGAGGTGGGTCACTTTAAGAGTCAGTGTACTAAACCGGTGACAGACAAAGGCAAAAAGGAGGTAAATGTTGCAGCCGAGTTTGACGATGCACTGATTTGTTGCGTGGAGTGTCCGATTGAATCTTGGGTTATGGATTCGGGTGATTCGTTTCACGCTAGCCATTGCAAGGAAGTAATGCAGAATTTCCGGCACTGCGATGACAAGGTAAGGTTAGCTGATAATAAGACACTTGACATCACAGGTGTTGGGGACGTGACTCTGAAGACTCATTTGGGAACGAACTGGACTTTAAAGAATGTTAAGTACATTCCGGGTTTAAAGAGGATGTTGATATCTGTGGGACAACTAGATGATGAAGGCCATCATGTGAGTTTTGGTGACCACCAGTGGAAAGTAACAAAAGGGAACCTTGTTGTCGCTCGTGGAAAGAAACAAGGAACGCTTTACATAACTGAAATTTCTGACAGTGAAGCAAATGCAGCAGCTGAAGAATCAGATACGTCTACTCTATGGCACCAAAGACTTGGGCATATGAGTGAGAAGGGAATGAAGATGTTAGCTTCAAAAGGTAAAATTTCGAACCTAAAAGGTGTTATTACTGACTTTTGTGAACCATGTGTCCTAGGTAAGCAAAAGAAAGTTTCATTTGCAAAGATGGGTCAACCACCCAAGGGAGCTGATTCATTCTGACGTCTACGGTCCTACTTTAGTTTCTTAGGAGGAGGTTCTTGGTATTATGTTACTTTCATCGATGATTCCACCTAGAAAAGTGTGGGTCTATTTTCTCAAATGCAAATATGAGGTTTTCATCACCTTTACGAAGTGGAAGGCTGCATTTGAAAATGAAACGAATCTGAAGGTTAAATGCTTGAAGTCAGATAACGGGGATGAGTACAGTAGCAAGGAGTTCATCGATTATTGTGCCGAGCATGTGTTGAAAACGGTTCCTGAAACACCTCAGCAGAACGGGGTTGCGGAAAGAATGAACAGATTTCTCAATGAAAGGGCAAAGAGCATGAGATTACATGCAGGTTTACCGAAAATGTTCTGGGCTGATTCAGTTAACACCGCAGCTTATCTCATTAATCGTGGGCCGTCAGTTCCCCTTGGTTTCAAGATTCCTGAAGAAGAATAGCAAGGTCGAGAGGTATCTCTTAAACACCTGAAAGTATTCGGTTGTGTTTCTTATGTCAAGATCAAGGATGCAGATACCTGAAGAAGAATGGCAAGGTCGAGAGGTATCTCTTAAACACCTGAAAGTATTCAGTTGTGTTTCTTATGTCAAGATCAAGGATGCAGATATAGACAAGTTTGAGGCAAAGGCAATGAAGTGTACCTTTATTGGGTATTGTTTTGGATATCTTCTTGGGTAGATAATCGATCGTCTTTCATTTGGATAGTGAGTTGAAAAGAGGGAGCGGGGAAGGAAGAACAACTGTTTTACTTTGGCACATGAGGGCGCCAGATGCAACAAAGGACGAGTCCTTTTTCCTTCTCGCGAACCACGGAAGCGCCTAGCACCCAGAGGAGCAAAGCTACATAAAAGAAATTCACAGCTATGGAGAAAACCTGTGCAGCAGTCATAGCAGCGCTTTCAGGTTCAGTTATTAAAGTCAATGTATTTTCGGGGAAGCCGACCAAGCGAGCAAATCTGTCCTACGATCGGGTATTGTGCTTATTGGATTAGCTGCTAGTGATGATATGGGCTATCGCTTCTGGGATAATCACAGCAAAAGGGTTATTAGAAGCAGAGACGTAACATTCAATGAAAAGGCGCTTTACAAAGATGAACTTGCAGATGCTTCAAACCATTATAAGAAACGAGATGAAGCCGTGTATGATGAGATTTTTGAAGAAGACGTTGCCATACCTGTTAGCAATTCTGAATCAGAAGTGAATTCTCAAGGCAGTGGGAGCTCAAATGAACCTGAAGGATCTGAAAACAATGAGAATATTGAGAATAGTGGGAGCACAGAAAGTGAAGCTACTGACACTCCAGAGTTACAAAGCGACCACAGAGATTTTCTCCTTCAGTGAACTATCTGCGACCGACAACGGTGAGTCTCAATGTTACTCGGAAGCTACAAATCTGAAACACACACCTCAGTGGAAGAAAGCTATGGATGAAGAGATGAGGTCTCTCGAAAAGAACAAGACCAAGTCTTTGGTTAAACTACCGACAGGTAAGAAAGCGTTGGAAAACAAATGGGTTTTCAGGGTCAAAGATGAAGTTGATGGTAGCAAGAGGTACAAGGCTAGATTGGTGGTTAAGGGATTCCAATAGAAAGAGGGAGTCGATTACAACGAGCTCTTTTCACCGGTTGTGACCATAATCTGAACAGTCCTTAGTATTATCTACACTTGGAGAAAGTTGATGTTAAGAAAACTTTCTTGCACGGAAGCCTGAATGAAGACAACTACATGGCACAAACAGATGACTGGCAGAGAAAATTTGGTTTGCAAACTGCAGAAGAGTCTTTATGGTCTGAAACAAGCTCCAAGACAGTGGTACTTAAATTTTCATGAATTCATGCAGAATAATGGGTACAAAAGATGTGATACGGATCATTGCTGCTATCTGAAGAAGTTTAAGTCTTCATATATCATCCTTCTGTTATATGTTGATGATATGTTTGTAGTCGGGTTTGACATGGAAGAAATCAAAAGACTGAAGCGGCAGTTATGTAAAGAATTCGAAATGAAGGATTTGGGAGCTGCCAGAATTTGTATGGGAATGAACATAATTCGAGACAGAGCTGCTGGTACTTTGAAGCTCTCACAAGAGAAGTATGTTGGGAAATTCCTAGAAAAATTCACTATGTCAGATGCAAAGCCCAGAAAGGCAGAAACACGCCTCTAGCTAGTCACATGAAACTCTCAAAGAAGCAATCTACTGACAAAGACAAAGCAGAAATGGCTAAGGTTCCTTATGCCTCAGCAGTTGGTAGTCTGATGTATGCCACGTGATATTGCTCACGCAGTGGGAGTGGTCAGCAGGTTTATGTCGAATCTGGGGAAGGAGCACTGGGAAGGGATTAAGTGGCTGCTACGCTATTTGAAAGGCACCTCTAAGTTTGCTTTATGTTTCAACAGAAAGAAAGTAATCTTAGAAGGTTATTCGGATGCAAATTTGGGAGGTTGTGTGGATACGGGGAAAAGCACCACGGGTTATGTGTTTACTGTTGGGGGTACAGCTATCAGTTGGATGTCTAGATTGCAAAAGAGTGTTGCTCTTTCAACCACTGAAGCAGAATATATGGCCATTGCAGAAGCTGGCAAGGAGCTGATTTGGTTAAAGAACTTTCTCTCAGAGTTGGGTATAATTCAAAAGCACTATGTCCGTCATTGCGATAACCAGAGTGCGGTTCATCTCGCAAATAATCCAGTATTCATAGCAGAACGAAACACATTCAGATGAAGTATCACTTCATTAGGGATTTGGTAAGCGATGGGACGCTTTCAGTGAAGCGGATCCTTGGTACGAAGAATCCAGCAGATATGTTTACGAAATCTGTAACGCTGGATAAGCTGAAGTTCTGGGCAAGCAGGTGGCAACTAGGGGGGTTTAAAGTTCGGTGAATTTTTCACAAGAAGTACAATGGAGCGCAGATGTTCGAGTTTCGAAGCCTCAGAGTGGGAGATTGTTGAGATGTAGGCTTTGATATTGAGAAAGGGGCAGCCGGCCCTAATCTCTTTATAGCCCATAGATTAATTAAGGAAATATTACCTTGTTTTAGTCTATATAATCTCATGTACTTTGTAACTATTCTTTATCACCTCATAATAAGAAAACCCTAGTTGCTAGGTCAGAGCATCGACCGAACCACGTAATATTGTTTGTGTTCTCGTTTTACTTTACGTGTGTGTGTTGTGTGTGTGACGAGCAATTTCCTAACATGGTATCCTCTTCCATTGTTGTTTGTCGACACTTTTCATGTTACCGTTCATCGGCAAATCAGCGTTCATGAGTTTCTGTTCACACTTGAAGATTGTTCTAGATTTTTTTTTGGTTTCTATTTCAATTGTTTCTTGTCTTTGTGCTCCATACGTGAATTATGGGAGAAGCTAAGTCAAGTGACAATATGATTTCTAGAATTATCAATTATTCTGCTATTCTTAAGATACTGGTCTAAATTAAACTCCATGAAATGTGGACCCATTGTAGGATTAGAATGGCCTTGTGGAACGCTATGGAACCTCAAGTTTTGAGTATTGCTCAAAGTTACCCTACGACAAAGAAGATGTGGGAACACTTGCAGTCCTCTTTCTCTGCGAAGTAATCCTTGTCTCATACCTACTCCGTGTTTGGATGTTATTTCAGATGCGAGCAGGGTGATTAAGATCTTACATAGTATTATAGAAGGCTCTCAAAGCTAGCAGAGGAGCTATGTGTCCTTTTCCATGTCACTCTAGATGTCAAACTTCAAGAGCGGTTAGCAAAAATGGATGTGATGACATTTCTCAGGGCTATCCCCCTAGTACTCTAGTGCTTGTCCCTTGCTTTTGAGTGACATGGCCTCTCAGTCTCTAGCTTTGACATATCATCTTGTTCGAGAAATGTATTCAGACACCTCAACAGCAAAGCAGCAAAACATCTGGAACCGAGACATCCGCTTATATGAGTTCTACTGCTATGAATTATGGCAAAAGGGGGGAATAGGAAGAACAATCCTAGTAAGATCCAATGTCATTGTTGCAAGGAATATCAGCACACCAAGTACAACTGTCCGAATTGACCACCCGGATCTCATCCACCTCCACGCCCACCTTGTGCTCAAGTAGCACCTACTACTGTTAAAACAACGACTCGTCTCTTCAGCTAGAAAGATCTCTATCAAACCTGACGTGAAGCTTCTGGACAGGTAGCATCCACTCCTTGTGCTAATACAACACAATCATGTATATCCTCGACATGTCTTTCTGCTTGCTCATCATCTTGGATTATTGATTCTGGTGCTAAAGATCATATACTGGGAACAAAAACCTAATACTTAACCTAGATACGAGTAAAACCCATGACCAGTTAGACTTGCTAATGGTTCTTCATGTCCAATTATAGGCATGTAAACCAGAGCAATCTGCAAAACCTAAACTTATCATTTGTTTTTTATGTTCCTACTTTCCCTGATAACCTTATTTCTGTTTTGTAAGATTACCAAAAACCACAACTACTCTGTAATTTTCTTTCCTAAACATTGTGTTTTCCAGGAACCGGAGAGGATCTGGTTGATTGTCCCAGTTTTGAGTCTCAAGGTCTTTATTGCATGTCTGCATTGCAGTCTCCATCAGCACATATATGTGAAACAAGTATCCGGGAAACCCGTTGTCGGCTTGGTCATCCTTCTTTAGCTGTTTTGAAGCAACTAAGACCAAACTTCTCTTCTGTTCATGAGTTTACTTGCGAGTCATGTCAGTTAGGAAAGCACAGCCGTCGTCCTATCCCGCTAGTGAGTCTAGTCGAGTCAGTATTTTATTTCTGTTGGTTCATTCTGATGCTTGGTGAGAGGATCTGGTTGATTGTCCCAGTTTTGAGTCTCAAGGTCTTTATTGCATGTCTGCATTGCAGTCTCCATCAGCACATTTATGTGAAACAAGTATCCGGGAAACCCGTTGTCGGCTTGGTCATCCTTCTTTAGCTGTTTTGAAGCAACTAAAACCAAACTTCTCTTCTGTTCATGAGTTTACTTGCGAGTCATGTCAGTTAGGAAAGCACACCCGTCGTCCTATCCCGCTAGTGAGTCTAGTCGAGTCAGTATTTTATTGATGCTTGGTGACCTTGTCCAGTTACTTAAATAAACGGTTACAAATATTTTGTTATGTTTGTTGATGATTGTTCTCGTGCAACTTGGGTTTTCTTATTAAAATCACGTCATGAAGTACTTCTAATTTTCGTGAATTTTATGCATGTGTTAAAAACTAATTTGATGTATGTATTAAAACTCTTGGATCTAATAATGCAAAAGAGTATTTCTCTCTTGATTTTACTAATTTTTTTATCTGAGCATGGTATTATACATTAATCATCATATGCGTATACACCTCAACAGAATGACATTGAATTGATGCACGTAAAAATCGTCATTTGTTGGATGTTGCTCACACTATGATGATTCACTATAATATCCCACAACGTGTTTAGGCAGATGCGGTCTTACTCCTTACAGATAATTATCTCATCAACTGCATGTCATCTTTTGTCCTTGAAGGAGAAACACCTTTCTCTATTCTATTTCCTAAGGGTACTTGTTTTCTATTGGCTGCTAGAATCTTTGGTTGTGTTTGTTATGTCCATGATCATGGTCCAGGACATAATAAACTAGAACCACATGCTATCAAGTGTGTGTTTATTGGGTACTCACGAGTCCAAAAGGTTATCGTTGTTATAGTCCAGTTTGTCGATACTTTACAAGTGTTGATGTCACTTTCAATGAGTCAAATTCTTTTTATGATAACCCTTCTTTTAGTACTTTAGAGTCATTAAATCCCGTTCCTGACCGTTCAGAGTCTCGAGATCCTCCGGTCTACACCATTCCTACACAAATTCCAAGGAACCCGACTCTAACTAGACCATCGGATACTCAATTCATAAATGTGTACATTCGTCAACACAGACAAGAAACAACAAACCAAAAGAACTCACCTATGTGTCATGACACTGACAACTCGAGTTCCACTATGTGAACCCCTGAATCTGATAGTGAACCTTATGAACCTCCTAGTGCCCCTTTTCCTGAAATTCCAATTGCTTTTCGAAAAGGCACTAGGACTTGTACTAGATATCCCATCCAAAATTATCTTGCCCACTCTCACGTCTCCTTTGAATCACGTGCTTACACAACAACCATTGATAAGCACTCTGTTTCCCGAAGTATAACTGAGGCGCTTAATCACCCTGGATGGTTTAAACCAATGCAAGAGGAAATGGATGCCCTACAGAGGAATCTTACTTGGGATTTGGTTCACCTTCCTCCTGGAAAGTGCAAAGTTGGTTGCAAATGGGTGTTTACCGTGAAGCTCAATCCAGAGGGTTCATTGCATCGATTGAAAGCACGGTTAGTCGCCAAGGGCCATTCTGAAGCATATGGAATTGACTATGATGAGACATTCTCCCCAGTAGCTAACATGTCTCGTGTGTTCGGATTTGTATAGCTTTAGCTGCCATTAATCATTGGCCACTCCAAAAGTTAGATGTCAAGAATCTTCCTTAATGATGTTCTTGAGGAGGTATATATGGAGCAGCCACCAGGATTTATGATTAAGGAAGAGACATCTAAGTCTGCTTGAGACGTTCATTATATGGCTTCAAGCAATCTCCTAGAGCATGGCTTGGACTTTTGTTTGATGTTCTTAAACAATTGGGTATGACTCGTAGCTCACAGGATCATTCAGTGTTCTTTAGACATCACAAGGGCCGATGACTCATGATTGTAGTGTATATGGATGATATCATTATCATCGGAGATGATAATGATGGGAGTTCAAGATTAAAGCAATTTCTCCAATCACAATTTGAAGTTAATAGATTTGGGACGTCTACGTTACTTTCTTGGGATAGAAGTTTCACGGTCTCCACAAGGAATTCTTATGTCTCAACGGAAGTATGTTCTTAATATACTGACTGAGTGTGGTGTATTCAGATGAGGGTCATTGTCGAGTAGGTGCATTTACCGAACAAAATGGCAAAATATCAGGTTTTTGTGATGCTGATTGGGCTGGTTGCCCTACTTCCAGGACATCAACTACTGGGTATTGCATATTTGTTGGTGGTAATCTAGTTTCGTGGAAGAGCAAGAAACAACACATTGGGACTGATTTCCACATTCATTGCCTAGGAAAGTAGAGAAATATATAAGCTAAATTAATACACACACACAGTAGATACTTAAATGTTATTGAAATATGGAGCTTTAATTTTTCTCATTGAGGCCTTGAGGGATCAAACCATGATCCATAAATTTCAAGCTGTGCATCTTCTTTTGAATTAAAGAAATACATGTCATAATAATATCAGTATCATATCCACCGGGTAAAAGCAACAATTCGTAGCTAGTTACGTGTTAATCTACACTAACCAATTCAATCGAAATTCAAAATCACCAAAGAAAACCATAAATCAACTTTGATTGCCCTTACTTATTCTGGTAACTAGTAGCATATAAAACACACAGACACACACACACCTACAAGTCTGTTGTTTGCTTTCTTTCTTCATCTTTCACTTGACTTGAGGATCACTTCACGTGGGACTTCTATAAAATAGGTTACAAAGAAATAAAGAAAAAAAAAGCTTTTCTTCCTACTCATACACCACTCAAGAAATTACAAATACTGACACAGGCAGATGAGAAAAACAAATCGCTTATTTTAAGGTGTTAGAGTTGATGCAGATTTTCAAAACCTTAAAAGGGGGCATTGAATATAGGGGGTGCCCTAACATGGGTTAAAATCTATAAGGTCTATAAAAACCTTAAAATGCAGGCTTTGTGGTTCTTGTTAAAATCAACAGGATCAGGATTCAGGTGTTTAAGCCCTCACAATCTCCCTCGTAGACAATAAATGTGCTAGCTTTCATACATTTGACCCATGGATATGTCTTATGACATAATATATTTGTGATCTTTAGCTACCTATTAAAACTTAAAACCATAATAAATACGATTTAATGCATTTCCTTAAGCTGGATATCATAAATTCCCAGCAGCATATGTGCAAAAAATCCCCATAAACCCCATTAATTTTGGACCCTGATGTTTAAGAAAACTGAAGTGCAGCATAAAGACTTTCATAGCAAATAGCAGCTTAAAAAAATAGCCTCAATGCTCAATTGCTATATAAACCCATGCCCAAAACTCATAAAGCTTAGATATAATCCATTTAGTTTGGGTAAATTTGAGTCAAGAGCCTAGTCAAATCCAGACAACACCCACTGTAATTCACACACAAAAACGTTCAAAACAGGCCTATTATGATTGCAATTCAGATTAATTACAATAGTCATCAAACACATCACAACTAAGATAAAATACAAATGCCCGGATGATAAATAAGACAAACAACATAGAAACAGAATTAAATGCCTAGATGATAACAGACTCAATTTATAAGAACATGACATGATTAATAAGGAAACCCAGATAGATTCATAAACGTAGATGGATTCATAAATTCGTAATCAAAATTTCTACTCCAATGAATTTGCATATGAAGAAGAAATCTCGAACATTCCAAAAATGAACTTTTCTACAATTGACCTGATTCGCGAATTGCTCACGTATATGTAATAGCAGCATAAAGATGAATTCCAAATATCTACAATTAACGTGATTCATGGATGAATATATTACAAGTAGTATAAAGATGCAGAGGGACGTGATAAGGGTTAACTCATGTATGGACGCAGGATCAATATGTACAAAGAAGGTTCTAAATCATACCTGAGAATCGGAAGCGATGGGTTGATGGTCGCAATTTGATGCGTGATGAATGGATGAAGGGGAGGCGATGGTCACCGGAGACTCGGAGAGGGGAGGAGCAATGATCACCAGGGGAGACTCGATGGTCACGGGTCGATGATGGTGGCAGCAGCACGATCGTGAGAGGATGAGAGGAGCGACGATTAGGGCTTGGGGCTGAGGGGACACTCAATGATCAAACAGACCGTAGATTTAGACAAAATACCTTTTTTAAATGTATGTTGAATAGATGACAGTCAGACAACTGACATCTATTTGAGATTGAAAAAACAAACGATTTTTATCCTCTTTTGTCTGATTCGACAAAAGGGCTCAAATAGACAAACAAACCCTTAGCCATTGACTCATTAAGAGGCTCAAGCCTTTTGTACCCCATTATGATTGAAATGAAAACCACTCAACTGAACTACAATCAGAACATAGACAGCCTTTATATGTGTGGTAACACAAGTTACAACTTCAGAATTAGGACATTTGTGCAGCCTTATGATTGTAGTGAACATCCTTAGGCTTCATAAAATTATAACAATATAATGTAGAAAAGGAGATAAGAGAAAAGAAAAAGAAAATGGAGACAGTAGACATAAATTTTTCATTTTGAATAAGGAAGATTTTGCGTGTATTCTTTTAGTCATCTGTGTCCTTAACCTATCTACGCACTTTCAACCTTCATGGTCTCGTGTTGCTTTTAATACACTTGTGTTTTAATCTTATATCCAAACCATGATAACATGTGTAATTTCCATATTTTGCAGGAGTTTGAGTCTGAACGGAGGAAATCGTGCCTGATATTTCAAAATGCAGTTGGCGCTGGTTTCGTCTCTGTTTCTTCTTTGTTTATTATCATTACCGTTTCCAGAAATTAGGTTCGTTATGTTTCTGGATGACTTAAAACTCTTGGTTAGGAACAACTGCAAATATTTTCCACCTGCATATCAATTTATACAACTTGTAGCTAGGGAAAAGATAAAAAAGACCCGTTATGAACCATGTTTTCTTGGTATATGAACTCTTTTGAAAGTGGAAAAATACCAAATTAAATATCAATAAACATCAAAATATTTGGTTTATGCTTGTTTCTTGAAAGTTGAAACTGAATATGATTTCTAGCCAAAAGATGTAGGTTAGGTGACGTTGTTGGCCCATCTGTATGGATGCGGTTGAGATATATGGGATCTTATGGCCGATGACAGAGGTGACTGTTTGGAAGGATGGTGTTACCTCCATACTTTTGGTAATCGGCGACAATGGCTCACTGATCACAATGTCTTAACATCATTATATTACGGATATGCTACGGTATACAACTGGATCGCACTTAATGTACCGAAGCTAAATTAGTTGGAAATTTGGTACTGTACTGCATGGTCCTACTGTCTTGTCTTTACTTGCATCATAGTGTCAGCAATACCGATATAAGGCTAAAAATAGGTATGGGGTTGGTACAATTTTGGTAACTGTCGATGGTTTTTCGGTGTTAGTCCCGTGTTTTTGTATGTTGTGGACGTAACGTCTGTTGCTTTTGCTCAAATTCGCTAAAAGATTGATAAAGCAAATTTGTATCATTCTAAACTTATTTTTCCAACGAACCAGTCTCACTTTTTCAATGTTGATTGATTTGATGTATTCGCTTTTGGGTTTTTTTTTCTTAATAAATTGATAAAATTTTTGGTTGAGAATTTGTTTAGGTTTATGTTTGAGTTTTGAGTTTTGTTGGGTTGGTTAGTTTTAGGGTGGGGGTATACATCTCTTTTCCAACTAAAAATGTATATGCGTAAAGCGGCGGTGGTAACAAAATTTTAGTTAACATGTTTGTTTAGAGGCAAATACTTCTTTGATATGCCTGAAAGAAAAAGGTTGTTTGTTAGATGGACTTAGGTCCGGCAATCAACCCACAGTACAAGAATTGGTCATTTTGGGCAAAATTATTAGATTAGTGGGTTGATACGGGCATAGCAAAATTGTGTAGCAAGTCGGAATGAGCATTTAATAAACACCACCACCCGTCAAAATGAGTGATTTCAAAAAAATTGCTACCCATGTGGGTCACCAACCAGGTAGTCCCATACAAGTTACATACTTGCATAAACAAGTACGTCTCACCAGCTCCCACACCACCTACCGAGTACCGACCAAGCGACCATCATCTGCCGACACCACAACCACAACCACCACCACACACCTACAACCATTCACCGGCAAACCATCGCCGTTCACTAGCGACCACCACAAACTAAAAATAATCTGAAGGTACAAAGAATCAAACGAAGACAAGTTTATAACGATTTTAAACTCAAATAGTCAAAAAAAACGAACTAAAAAATTTGATTTTGAACGGAAAAAAAAACTGATTCTTAAATCAAAGAAATCAGAATAATAAAATCAAGGGATAATTGCACAAAAACCCCAAAGTTGTCAGGTTTTTATGATTTAAACCCCAAACCAATTTTCACTGCATAATAAACCCTCAACTAATCAAAAATCAGTGAACAAAGGTTTTTGTGATTGGTAATCGGTTGATAGTCCTACGTGGCACGGTCAATACTTGCGTGGACTAGATATTAAGTTATTGAAACCGGTTATTACATTTGCCTAGCCCCGTTCCCGTTTAAACCCTAAGGTAATGAAACGTCGCGAAGAAGCAACGACGCGAAGAAGCAGAGCAATGTGAAGGAAGAACGTTGAAGCGTTCATCGAAGATTGAGGCGAAAAACTGATTGTAAAGTCCATTCTAATATGAAATTCGAAGTGCATTCCAAGTAAGTTCACTGATATAGCTTCTGTAAAGTCATTGAAATATCTATTATTATGCTCTGTTATGGAACATTAAACTTTATTATTCGAAGATGTAATGTATTAATGAGTACAAGTTGATAATTTTCAGAGGTTGTCATCAATGAACCTGTTAGAAGTTTCTGTGAATTATGATGGTATCTTTAACAGACGAATATAATACATTGGAGGGTTGTTAAAAACAGAGGTAATTGATATGAAGGATGTTGATTACCTTTCATTTATAAAATGGCTTCAACATGTGACACATTTAAGAACCTTTGTTATATACTACTTGGTGCCTGGAAAACAATTTGCTGAAATGTGATGAGGACTTGAAGGTATTAATGGAACATGGTTCTTATGTTCTTAATTCCAGTTTTTTTTAGCACTTGAATCCAACGTTTTTATGTTCTTGAATTGATGAGAGTGAAAACCGTGGGTTTATAGAGAGAGAAGGAGAGAGACGGTGAGAGAACTTATAGTGAGAGAAGTGAATATATGAAAGTGACCGTTCACTTTCATATACTCTTCTCAACTTTTTCTTATTTGCAATATACCCCTTCAGCTTTACATTTTTCTCAATTTATCCTTTTTAAATATCCACACTTTGGATTTTATTTTTTATCGACCATGGATGTTCCTCATTGTTATTGTCGCTCAAAAGATGAGATGATAATTTCTCATCATCATCATAATTTTTAATATCGAACGATGTTCATCTTACCAATGATGGTTCCTTATTGTTACGTTTGCTCAAAAAACAACAATGATGAGTTCTCATCATTATTTATCATATTTAAATTTGTGAATGAAATTTACTTTATCGAAATTGTAATCCATTAGTACATCAATTGGGTCTTTAATTGTTAATTACATGTAAATCAAATTAAAGATGTTACAATATATAATATTTTTATCATTATGAACTACGAATAAAGTAAATTCGCCGATCATAATGCACTTTTGAACATCAGTATATTGCGTTTTTGCATTAAATAAAACATTGAACATGTGCATTTAATATAGGACTCCAATACTCCACTTTAATATTGGATTTCATGGAACTCTATAGAATCCGGATCCCTGGTGCACCTCAATATCAAAAGGAACCAAGACACCATCTAAGTGGAGAAAAATCATAAAACCAAGGGTATAACCGTCAATGAGTTATACTCTTAATTAAGAAAAATATATGTTAAATCAATTTTAGTTAACTAAATGCTTTAATTATGAGATACCATAGACAATCACGTAATTTAATTTGCTTGCTTGGTTTACGCTTCTTTCTTTCACGACAAGTAATTTAATCGGATTCAACAAAATAAAATCTGATTTAACAAAATTGATCACATAGGCCCAATCCGGTTTATAGTTGGATCAGCCCAAGGGCCCATCTTGTTCCCTTCTACGATATTCCAGGTCCGAGCCCGGGTCCGCCACTTTCCGTCTGATCTGACGAGACAGTAAGGAGCGACACAAAAGGTGGTGTTGCAGGAGATCCTGTCGGGAATGGTACGACCTGGGCGAAGGCGCATAAGGACCTCTCCTCATTGGTTCGTCAGGGGTCAGGTTGGAGGAGCCCGCACACGACCCTGTCAACTAATAGGAGTCCCCCAGGAAAGTGCCTCGCTCCCTGGGGAGATGTATAAATAGGGGGTCATTCCGCTTGGAGAAAGCTAATGCCCATTTTCACTCTCTTACACTTACTCAATTGATACCTCACCATGCACGCTGACTTAGGCATCGAAGTGTCAATGCAGGGCACCCCCTGCATTGTCACTAACCGTAGCTTTCTTCTTCTCTCTTTGTTCTAGGCGCTGTGAATCCTCACGAGAACCACCTGGAAGCAACCCCAAGCCCATTCACTGTCTTAACCCATAATCATTGCTTGTCATACACATAAACAATTGGCGTCATTCGTGGGACCCGACTGGTTACGATAGTGTTAATTCGCTTTCAGGAGTTCAGAATGGATCACCCAGATGTAGTAGAAACATGCCCCCAGGATCCTCCAGGCGTTGAATGGACCCCTTCCTAAGCGGGTCTCCAGACGTCCTCGGTGGTCACGGAGCCCTCCATGGCTGTTGTAGCATTACCTACCCCTCCTGCCGCTGACCCAACGCCACAGCTGATAAACCATCAATTTGTGGCGCCAAATTTGAGCAGCTCCAGGCTCTCATGACAGAACATTCTTGTTCTGTCAATGCACTGTCCCTAGTGAGAAACAATGAAGTAACGATGGAGTACGAAGATGAGGACTCAGAAGAGGTGGATGAGCACATAGACAACCAGGAGATGAAGACGGGTGAAAGGTCATCCCAAAGATTGCGAGAAGTTCATTGGTTGAAGGCCAAAATGTTGATGGGAGATGAGATGGACCCCCACTCGCAAAGTTCAGCCAGACGATCAGCACAAGGCGCAGGAACCCATCCTATTACACCGCCTACTTATGAGTCACGAAGGAAAAGCACCTCGCAGGGTAAGACCTTTGAGGTTGTAAAAGGTGTAAGGAGAAGGGAGCGTGTGTAACATCCTAAGAATTTAAAATGATGTAATTGTGGATTAATTAGGTTGAATTTTTGAAATTAATATAATTAGTTGGATATTTTGTAATTTATATATATAATTAAGTTGAGTTGAAATTTGGATTAATTATAAAGTTGGTTGCATTATTCGGAAATTGAGAATTTTAATTATTAAGTGAATATAATCATTAATAAATGTTAAGGATAATAAAATAAAGATAGAATTCTTTATTTTATAAAATCAGTATTTAATCGTACCGGTTAAGTGGAGGGGCTAAATGTGTCAAAGTTGAAAAATGGGAATAAAAGACTTTTAAGTCTCTCATTTTGAAGGAAAACCATTCTCTCTACTCTCTCTCTAAACCCTCTGCTCTTTTTCTCTTCCCAAAAGAACTCACGGTTCTCTCATTTTCTTCAAAGCAAAATCATCAAAATTGTGGAAATTGAAGCTGAAAGTCTGGATTTCAGTTGTTTTGAAGGAACTATAAACACTGCAACAAGCGATTTAAGGTAAATATCCTTTAAATTGATGAATTTAAGAGTTTTTATGTTCGGTATCAAAGAAAAAACGAATCTGGATTTTTGGGTTCAAAATCACGGATGCATGTTAGAATTTATTGTGGGTTTTTATAAATCAAGTGTTGTGGGAGTTATGTACAAAATATCGAGACTTGATTTTAGCTAAAAATGTAATTTTAAAAATTTTTGAATCGTATGTTCTGTGTGTTCTTCATGTGTACCGAAACCATAATAAAGGGTACCGAAACCTTTAAGGTTTCGGTATTACCCTCTACTGAAACCCACAAGCATGTACTGAAACCCACAAGCATGTATACCGAGACAAATTGGAGGGTTTCTGTACATAATACCGAAACTTATATAGTACAGAAACCCACACTACTGAAACCTTTATGTACTGAAACCATCACATGTACCGAAACTCTCTAAAGGTTTCGGTATAATGAAACCTACCGAGACTACAAAGGTTTCGGTACTGAAACATTTTAGTGAAACCTTGATGGTGAAACTTTTTAGTGAAACCTTTGATGGTGAAACTTTTTAGTGAAACCTTTGATGGTGAAACTTCCATGAGGTCTTGGTCTCAAACATTAAGTGATGATATGTAGAGATGTTAAGTAATGATCTGAACTAAGATAGGATATGATCTAGTGCTTATAACCGAAATTATTCAAGGGCTTGTAACAACCTAACTTTTTATCAGTTATGTAATGACTATTTTGAGATAATAATATAATTTTGTTATATTATTTGGAATTTTCAAATATTGATTAAGAATAAAAATATATTAAGTAAATATAATTTTATATTATATGTTATGAATAATTAAAGATGATTAAGTTTAAAAGATAGATAAGATACAAAAGTTTAGTGGGTTAAATAGCAAAATTGATCAAATTAATATATAAAAACTAAAATTTATGACCATTTAAGATCATTTAACCCACAAACCTCTCTCTCTCTCTAATCTCTCTCTAAAACTCACGGCAATTTCACAAAACTTACCAAGAAATTCAAGATTTGTTCAATTAATTGAAGAATCAAGACAAGGGGAGTTACAACAAATCATCAAACATCATCAATTGACAACAATTCAAGGTAATTATCGATTAAATTTCCTTAATATTCAAGAGTTTGGTTCGGTTTTATTAAAAACCGAAACCAAGAGATTAAAATGTGGAAATTATGTGTTACATGTGTATAAATTTAGAAAATTATGATGAATTTAAAGTGATAGATGAAACAGATTTAAAATTCGTGGGTTAAATCATCCAAATTGAGCAAAAATCGGAATTTCTATGAAAAATAATGTTCTTGAGAAAATTATGAGTTTATGGATGATCTTGACTAAATTAAGATGTTTTTGATCAAAGAAATTATATAAAAACACTCAAATAATGTTAATACAACTTTATATAACATTGCATGTTAATAAAAAGTATTTTGGGGAATTTTTATGAAAAATCCGAATGAACACCTTCAAGAACATCAAGAACATTTCTGGGAAAATTATGAAGGTATGAGTCCGAATTCGGTTGAAACCGAATTCGGATGAGTGGCTCATTTCGGATGGTACCCAATTCGGATCTAAAATTCGGACCTCACTTTGTAATTGGTTCGGATGTAGCATTTCGGATTTGAATGATCCGAATTCGGTCCTCATTTCGATTATAATCCTCAATTCGGATGATGTGCCCAAATTCGGATGCTTCCCAATTCGGTCCTAAATATCCTAATTCGTATGGCTCAATTCGGATCACTTTGATCCGGATCCGGATGATCCGAATCCGGGTCCCCAATCCGGATGTATTCGAAATAGAGGGATCCGAAACCCAACATTTATATAATTGATATTTAATGAATGATTATATACATTGTTAAATGTATAAATAAAGGACTTTTTGAGAAATATTGAGACAGAGAATAAATTGAGAATAAAGAAGTTATCAGAATCAGATAGAATTACAGATTTCAATGACCAAAAGAAATAATGAAATTCCATGATAATGATGATGATAAAGATGATGAAGTTAACATGATTTTATCATGAATGAATTTGAACAGGTTCAGTATATTCTGAACTAAGATTTAAAGACTTAAAGACTTAAAAGCGGATCAGAGACTTGATTTGACAAAGAACAGAATTGACAAGATAAAATCCTGAGATAACTCAGGTGGCAGATTCTTATATCTGTTTGACCAAGACCCAGACCTGTGAGTTATAGATATTCAAATTGAACATGCAAAGATCCGTTTGAGATATATTGATGCTGTTACATTATTTGACATTCATTTATCAGCTGGATTGAGACCTGTGCATACCATGGATGGGTGTTGCCCAGTGAATCATGATAGCTATTTGCTTATCATTTCATATTGCATTTATTAGCGCTTCAGACTTTGCTTTATGATTCGTTGCTATCATGACTCCTAAGACTTATGCTTACTTCATTGATCAGACTTGATAAGATTTATTCAGCTTGACTAGCCCTTATGGTCTATTGTTCTAGACCCGGCTATTCCACCAGTTCTCACGAACTTGGTAATGACCTCCGATGTTCGGCCATGTTGACCTACTGGTAGCTAGCCCAGTATGTGGCTGATCCCCACGATATAAGCGTGAGTGTGGTTTGAACATCATCCGATCTTAAGATACTATATCTCAATCATGATGAGGGCTGTAGCGGCAGCCAAGACATATCACGCTTAGATTTATGACTCCGCTTGACACGCATGTTAATATTGAAAATCTATAAACTCACTAAGCTTTGCTTACAGATGTTGCTTTAAAATTTTACAGGAAAAGCCAAAGGAAAATCACCTGCAGGACCTAGTACTTAGGTCATTCAAGATCCAAGTTTTGAAGCTTTCTTAGACCACTACTCAACAAACTCTCTGGTACTGATTGGAAGACAGCAAATGTGTTGGTTTTGGGTAGACTTGATGTGACTTATGATGTTATGACTAGATTAGATGTTACCCTTTTATAATTTTATTTTGAAATATGTAAACTTAAATCCTAATCTGTAATGTACATGTAATTTTTAATTCCGCAATTAATTACCCTATCTTAGTATGGTTGATATCGTATTGCATGATGTGGGACCTAGACTGGTGAGCACCGCCCCGTAAGGGGTGGTCTTCACAGGGCTGAACCGCAAAGACCAACCCAAAGGTCGAGAATGGATGTTAATCACTCAACTTCACAACAGGTTCTCAATCAAAACCCCAAGTCACCTGAAAGGAGAGATGGGTATTTGAAAGAGTTCAAGTTTGTGAATGACGTTGGTATTACCAAGTCAGTCATGGCTTGGATTCCCCGTGATAACTAACTTTTATTGTTTAGTGTGCAGGAGTTAACTACAGGTCCTAATAACCAATGGTTTATGGATAGTGGTAGCTCTTGACACAGGACAGGGGTACAAAGGACGAAACATCAGGCATGCTGATTGGCTCCTTAGACCAAGTTGAGAAGTCCTTCGGGAAAAAGGTAAATTGTGTCAATTTGAATAACAATGTTGGTAAAAACAATTATGCGAATCTAGTCACAAAAGCATTTGATAAGTCAAGCTTTGAGTTGTTAGTTCAACTAAACGGTATGCGTAATCCAGAGTAACTTGACCTTAGTATATTTTCTTTCTTTTTATAAGTTAGTGGTTAAGTAGAATTTATTTCCTTCTATAGTAAGTTAGCAAGTTTCTTTCTTAACTTATTTTATTTTATAAAAAAAACAAAAAAAAAAAAGAGAGAAAACCATAAAAAGCTAAAAAAAAAGAGAATATTAGAAAAGAGAGTTAAGTCTTAGATGCATAGGTTCAAAGTGACGAAAATTAGCACAGTCTTTACAATCTCTAAGTGTTAAGCTTTCACACATAATGCACCTAAAAATTCTAAGTGTTATACATTATCTAGTTTGATATGTTGGTAGGCATAATACACATAGGGAATCTCAAAAGCTAATAAAATATTCAAGAAACACTCATATGTGTAACTAACTTAGATGTATGACCAAATGGTCTTAATATTTATGTTAGAGACATACAAACAATGATTCTAAATGAGTATGCAAGTTTTCTGGGGGATGTATAGTCACATCAGATACATCTTAAAGAAAAGAAAAGAAAAGAAAATCTTGATAGTAAGGATAGAGTCAAAACAAGTCACTCTGTTGTACGTAAGTACAGACCTGTGCCTCTGGTTTGACTCGTGTTAGCAAGATAAGTCGCTTTGTTGTATGTCAGTACAGACCTATCACTGCTGTCTTGCTAGCTTTAAATAAACTTTAAGACAAACTAAGACACTCTGTTGTATGTAAATACAGAACTGTGTTCGACGTTTTCCTTTTAAAGAAAATTTGCAATACTGAAAAGTTATAATCATTGTGTGTATGTCTTGATCATATAAGTATGTCTAAGTATGAGTCACGTAAGGTAATTTCTTGATAAATAAAAAGGCCAAGGGATATTACAAAGTGTAACATGTTTAAAGGGAAAATAATACCAACAATCGTCTAGAAATGTGTGTCACGTCAAACAATCAAAGGAATAAAAAATTCCTAAGTGTGAAAGTGAAATACTGAAAGTGCGTTTGACACCGCTATCTGATTGAACCTTCTTTGACTTTCTTGCAAAAATATTCTATTAGTATAGGTCGTAATTTTCAAAGTACTTTTGAGTAGTTTTAACTCTATTTTTATTTTTTTTTATTATTTTCGTTTATTTTATTTTATTTTATTTTAAGTAGGATAAAGGTCAAAGGTACTAGGATGCATTCTAGTTGGAAAAACAAAATTTGCGTGATAATCAGTTGCTAAAAGTGAAGAGTTCCGTGATGAGTTGAAAATGTTGAATATTGTTCAAGTTTTTTTAAAACTTACGATGTTGTGGGTATTTAACGAAGATACGACTGTTTCTCTCGAACTTAATTCTAGTGTTTGGTTTACGTTCTAAACCATCAAAGAATGTAAGTAAGGAGAGTTTCATTGCATTTTTATCGTTGAATAATGGTTTTTAATGTCCTACTAACATATTATGAATTGTTTCATGTGTTGATTAAGTCTATACAGTGTTGGAATTGGAGTTTTTACAGAATTACAGATTCTTCAACTGACAAAGGCGATTCGTGAACTTCAACATTTTAATGCCCAGTTGGATCAGACAGAGACTGATCAGCAGCACCAGATTGCAAATCTGGAGGCTATACTGGAGGACTTGTTGAAAGATCGTCCATCTCAGGGGGAGAAATTGTAGATAAGCCGAAGAAGATGGCCTGAGAAGTGAGCTGGCAAGTCGTCAAAGAAGATGGCCCGAATAGTGAGCTGGCAGATCTTTCAAGACAACAATTTGCTCAGCTTGCTGATCCTCAGGGGGAGTCGGTGTTCATAGAAGCTGACAAGGGAAAAGGCAAGGATTCAAAGGCGACTAAAGTAACTGAAGACAAGGTCTGATCGGAGCAATATCAGAGTTAGATGAAGATGAAATGAGGTTCGTCTTCGAAGATGACTTAGAACAGGAGGATCTTGAGGATTGAGCGTTTATTCCTGAAGATATACATGATTGGAAGTCACTCGATGAAGGTGGTAAGAATATATCCTCTGAGTGGTAGGAAATGGTCTAAGTTAGTCTACAAACCGGGAGGACAGCAAATCTTGTAAGGTCTACCACTGCAAGATCTATCTAGACGCGGATCCGTGAACGAGTGCGGAATCCTCGTTGACGGTCAGACGGACAACTCTCAACCAACGGAACACGGAGACTATTAGACGCTGAACGAACGACACACGAACGATCCTACGTACTAATTCTCTCCGAAACGGGACTCACCTAGCTGATAAACTCGAGATCGCTTAATGCTCAATTCCTCACGAATTCTGCAAAAAGTCTTCTAATCATTCGAGTCTATCCCTAATTATAGACCCTGATTCGAGTTTGTTGTGGGCCAACCTCGAATCTGGCCTAAGGCCCATTCGAATCTGTCCATGTTGACAGACTCGAATCTAGCCCATTCGAATCTAAGGACTCATTCGAATCTATCACAGATTCGAATGTATCCTTTTAGCTATTCGAATCTAGCCAATACAAACTTAAACACTTAAGAGATGAAACTTATGTTTTAACTTATGCTTGAGTTAATCTTTGATCTTTATGTTTGAACTTCTTGTAATACGTTACATCAAGTTCAAACACACAATCAATAACAGACAAACACATATTAAACATATATATCAAAATACTTGTTAATACTCAGAATATTACTTAAACCATAATGCAAATCGATTAGACTGCTATCGTCACACAGGGTGTACCAACAGACTCCCCCTTGACGATAGCTTCTAATTAATTACATTACATCAAATTTAAGTACTAGAGCTATATATATTACTACCTGCATATAATCCAGCATCTATACAAACTTTAACTACCTTTTGGAACTTCCTGGCTTCAGATCTCCATGGTTCAGTAAAGAAAATAGGCTGATCATGAAGCTTCTTCAGGTCGTCCTTCGATAGGTTTATCAAATGCAGTGGATCATATACCTTCAAAATGACCTGCTCGTCTTGATCTTCCATGATAGCTTCAGCAGTGTCAATCTCTAGGTACCACCACTTCATGTTGCTCAACACGTTCTGTGGCATTGGTTTCATTGGCACTTTTTTCAAGCATTTGACTGGCTTATAAATCATTCTTGCCCAAGGCCTTCCAGTATGAGGATCTATCCTTGATCCATCCTCGACCCTCTTTCCGGTCCTTGGCTTGAGTTGCTCAAATTTGCCTGATCGCCCTTCTTTCCTTATAATTCTTTCAATTACGTTCGCGTAGGGATCATCTCCAATATTGATCAGCTCCTTCCAGGCTAACTCTTTAACTTCAATCTTGGGCAATGAATTAAACGCTTTCAGTGTCCGCCTCATGTATTGAAGTCCATCTCTTCTTTTCAAAATAAACAGCTGCAGTTCTCTGTCAAAGAACCAGCTAATAATCCCTCCTGAGAAGTTTCCAGCACTTGGATTTCTCATCTTCTTCTTCATCTTCAGCTGATCTTTCTTTTCTTCCTTCTTGAACCAAAGATTGATCAGATCAGCTCTAGATGGCTCTTTCTCAGCCTCTTCAAGTTCTTTATCTTCAACTGAGGCTACCTTGATGTAATCAATATCAATCACATTATGATTTTGGCTCTCATACAATTCAGTGACTGGTTGTGAATTGATTATTACTTCATCAACATGATCGTCTTCATCATCTAGCACTTCATCATCCGATTTCCAGTCAACGACGTCATCTGGAATGAATTCACCTTCTTCTAATTCTTCAATATCATCTTCAAAATCAAATTCCATTAGCTCTTCTTCAATATCTTTCAGCGCATCTATCATGTCGCTATCTAAAGTCCTTGAAGAACCTGCTTCTCCTCCTGTTCCTCCTACTTCTCCCCCTGGACTAGGCTCCCCCTCAGATTGAGCAGTCTGAGCAGCAGAAAAATCTACTGGCTCATTCTGACTTTTAGGGCTGGGATCATTGCCTTGGTTGTCTTCATCATCATCATCTCTCGGCCTCTGTACTTCCTGATCACGGCACGACGTCTCCCCCTGAGCCTGTAAATTTTTCATTAACTGCTCAATTAGGGAGCACATCGACCTTATCTCGGCTGACTGATCACAAACAAATGTTTTTAACTCTGTGTTTTCTTCCTGGACCTTTTCCACAATCTTCTTCAAATCGGCATTCTCCTTATCGATATCTGCGTTATGCTTCTGAAGCTCACCGATTGCTGTTGTTAGCCCAAAGATTTGGATTTCCTGGAAGTCAACTCTATCTTTTAAGCGCAAAAATCTTTGATTGTCAGCGTATGATGATGAGGTTGATGGAATGGACTGTATCGGAGTTGGAAGGATTGGCGATGGAATATATGGTTCATCGCGAGGTGGTGGTGGTGGAATGGTGGTTTGAGGTTCTTGAGGTTGAGGGTTTTGAGGTTGAGAAGTTTCTGGTTGTTCTGCGGAGACTGAAGAGGATCCTTGCATGAACCTGTGACGTTTGGCCCGTTGCCTCGTCACAAGTTGAGAAACTTCGTCTTCTTCGAAATCAGACTCCTCCAATTCCCTGTCCAATCGCCTCCTAGAACCACCTTCATTTATAATCAGTCGCGAACCATAAGTTCCAATTTGAACTTCAGGAACGGCAGACATTGACTCTGGAGCTTCAACTTCTATCTCCTCCATCTCTTCTGACTCAGTTGCTGAAGATGACAAGTCAGTACCAGTTTGGTCAGGTTCATATTCCTCAACTTGCCTAAACACATCTTCTGCTCCTTCCGGAGGCTGTAATAACTGATCAACTAACTCTGCAGTTATTTCCTCATTGGCATGAGGTCCAGACGCCCAGATTTCTTCCAAAGTTTGGGCGATTTGCTCGGGTTCTGGAACGGCACTTGAAGGCCCTGCTTCCTGTACCTCTGGCTGTTGACTTATGGAAGGCCTTGATGCCTGAATCTGACTCGCAGTAGCTCTTTGTCTTCGCCTTGGATCACGTGGACGTTGCTGTTGTTGTTGCGGTTGTTGTTGTTGCTGTCGAGGCTGAACTTCTACTTCACCTGCCCAGTTGGCATTATCTGGTGCCACAAAGTTCCTGTCTAAAACAGCTCCAAACAACGGACGCTCAATTGGAACAGCCAACCTTCCCCGATGTGAGGAACAGTCAGAGTAGATGCGCTTATCCATAATATTCACGCTCAATGCATCATCTGTTTGTGGTAAATCAGGCAAGAAGTGCCTTATCAACATCATTACAAACCTAGGATACAGAAGGAATTTTTCTCTCTCAGGAGCAGTGATTTGATGGATGAATTCCGAGAAAAACAACTGTGAGAAGCTGAATTTCTTATTGTACACCATGGCAATCACCCCAGATTGAATCTTTGAGACGATGTAATCAAATCCAGCCTTCTTAGGCGCAAAACAAACCATGAACACGTGGACCAAAAATCGCCACTGCCCTATCAACCCGCTTTTCATATAAGATGATTTTGTAACGTCCAAACTATAGCCCATTCGCAAAAACGCTGCTTGCCTAATACTTAATGGAAAGTCTATAGGCCCGTCTTCTTGTTCTTGTGAACCCAACTGCAGTACTTGACGCAAAATATCTGCTGAGAAAACCAGAGGTTGACCAGCAATTCTGGTTCTTAAAACTGTCGGGGTGACAGTACAGTCCACCTGTAAATGATCGTAAAATTGACGCACATATGAAATCACAATCGGAATATTTTGATATAATGCATAGCTGATCCTAGACTCTGCTAGAAAATCTAAAACTTCTCGATAACCCTGCGCTTCAGGGATGTTATGAGCTGGATTAAGTACCATATTATGCTTAGGAACGAAAGCACGAAGCGCCATATCTGCACAATATATAAAACTGTTAGAATTATTAAAAATCAATAAACTTGTTTAAATTCAAAATTTGTTTTATTTTGTACTCGATTAAGTACCAAATCCAACACAATTAAATTTCCACAAGTTTAATAAAATTTAAATTCAACAAAGTAAATAAAGTACAGATTCGAAGGTAACAGATTCGAAGTGTCCATATACGAATGTAATGGACAGATTCGAAGAGTCCCTATTCGAGTCTAATGGACAGATTCGAATATCATGGTCATCTCGAATCTAATGATAGATTCGAGAAACCCATGAACAGATTCGAAAGTCCATGAACAGACTCGAAACCCCGTCGGCCATTGTTTCAACAAAAACCCAAAATTTTAACCATTTTTGAACTCAGCAAATCACATACATTAGTTCAACTAGGTTCTAATTATAGATTTATGCTGTCAATTTGATATTTTATAGGTCCTAACTTAGTTATTTAGCAAAAACTCTATTTTGACCCATAAAACTTCAAAATGTGATGTTTAAGCCCAAAATTGTGTATAAAACTACCAAAATCTTGTACAATCCAGTTGATTATACCTAGATATGAGTGTAGAATCGAACACAATAGCTTTAGACTCGATGAAATGTCGTTTATGTGAAATACGGTAGACTCGAGAAAATAGATTCGAAATCGCCTGAATAGATTCGAGAGTATAGATTCAACAACAGTAAAGTAATAAATGACTTCACTATTGACCTATATATACTACCAACCTTCGAGTCTAAGTCCCTATTCGAATCTACTGACAGATTCGAAGTCTTACCACTTCGAGTCTGTCCTAGATTCGAAACTACCAAACACTTAGAAAAATTTCGAAAATTTTGAAAATAACTTCAACTTTTCCAACTTTTTTCTACGGTATTGTGTAACCAGATAAACTATGCCAACTCTTTTTCCCTAAGCAACAGATATTTCACGCAATGTTTATTTTATTCAACCTTGAATGCACCCTCAGTAATTTTTGACCTTTTACCTAAGTAAAATTAAACTAAACTAAAATAAAATAAACTAAGGTAAAAATAAAATAAAATAAACTAAAGTAAAATAAACTTTTGACCAAAAATTTAATCTAGACTTAAGAAAAATAATTTACAATCTAAGCTAAATACTTAACAACATATTTTTGATGAGGATAGTCTAAGAAAGGTTCAATCAGATAGCGATGTCCAATACTAACTTTCAGTACTTAAACTTTCACACTTAGGAATTTTTTGAGTTCCTTTGATTGTTTGTCGTGACATACCCATTTAGCCGATTATTGGTATTTTACCCTGTTAAACATTCTACATTTCGGAATATCCCTTGGCCTTTTTATTTATCAGGAAATTATCTTACGTGACTCAGACATAGACATACTTTTATGATCAAGGCACACAGACAAAAAATTCTAACTTGTTGGTATTTGCAAACTTTCTTTAAAAGACTAACATCGGACACAGGTCTGTATTCTCATACAACAAAGTGTCTTAGTTCGACTTAAGGTTTATTTTTAAAGTTAGCAGATA
>JAANYP010007763.1:0-17156 GCA_020465985.1 Centrapalus pauciflorus | reverse complement strand
AGAACTGCTCCCAGTCCAATGTCATAATCGCTTCTTCACCATAGATGCTTCTTTGTGTTTTCCACCAGGCTCTAGCAGCTCCAACGAACAGTGCTGTTGCAAACTTAACTCTATTGCTGTCCAGACATTCTGAGATACTGAAGATCTCTTCAGTATGACTTATCCAATCTAACGCTTGTATTGGATCTACTGTGCCTTCAAACGTTAAGGCACCACTCGCTTTGAAGTCTTTGAATCTACAGCCTTTTGGCTGCACAACTCGCTTATTGACGTGCTCATTATAGGATTCCGATTCGCTTGACTGTTCAGTTTGCTTCTTTTTATGTTTATTTCTCTTTTCAGTTTTCTTTATTGATTCAATTTGCTCTAGCATAAACTTGTTTTGTTGCTCATTATTCTGGGTTATTAGTTGTTGCATCATTTCCAGGACTTGCTCTGGGGTCATGCCACCTGATGGTCCACCTTCTCCTGACATAGCTCTGACATTCAAATCACTAAACATTTAGATCATTAGCCTAGCACATTGTACCCTTTCATGTCCCGTCCTACTAGTCTCTGAAATCTATCTTAGTTCAAGCCATCCTGTCATGATTGATACTATAGCATTGCACAAGTTTGAGATCATGTATTACACGTAATACAATGATTCACTCAAACTATTGCTCTGATACCATCCTGTGAGACCCTTCCTCTGATTTCTCAAAGGTCTCAAGTCTAGGTCCCATTAGCAATGCAATATCAATCAGGAAACTAAGATAAAATTAACAGTTGCGGAATAAAAGTTAATTACAATCAGAGATAATTTTTAAGTGATAGGGGCAGACTTCTAGACTAAAACATCAAAGCACGAATATAGACTAGCCCCGAACCCCAAAGCTCTATCTTTAATCAAGTACCAAGTTTTTGGAACAGGTTCTAATGCACTTCAAGCTCTTTCAAGTCCTGACCTAAGAACTAGGTCCAGCCAATCCTTTGCCTTTACCTGAAAAATAATGCAACAACGGGTAAGCTTATTTACTTAGTGAGAATGTAGAATTTCACATTTAACATGCAATTATGAACGCGGAAGCACATGCACTGCACTCGGCTCATGCACGGCTCAGCTCTTATGCACTGCACTAGGCTCATGCACAGCTCATTCTCGAAGGGACATTGGCCAATTAATGCTCTTTTGATGCGCGACTTTGCTCAGCTCCCAGTTATAAAACTGTTGTTGCTCTTGAGACTTTTAGACAATTTCATTAGGAATGCTCGGATGATGATAAATCCATACACACGCATCATTAGTGGGGATCAGCCACGTACTGGGCTAGCTACCAGTAAAAGCTCTATATGGATATCATCGGAATGCTCAGCTCTAGCTACCCTCTGTGCTTTCATCACGTAAATCAGCACATCATAAGCTTAACATTAACCCAACACTGAGCAATAGTGATGGAGTTAAGCTTAACAATCAAATGACTCGCCAATTAAATAGATACTGGAAGAATAAATGCTCAGCTCAACAAATCATAGTAAATATACTATGATAACATATGTCAATAAGCTCAAGATCAGAATGTCAATAAATCAGAATCATGCAACAAAAGTCTCAATTCACATAATATGCAGTTAAAGTGAAATCTACAACTCACAGTTACTGGCTATTTGCACTTTCTGGCTCTGGCTCAGTTGCTCTCAATCTGTTAATCATATCATTATTGATATTTATTAGCCTCGGAATCATTTGAATAATAAATTCAATGTTCATTCGTTGGTCTTTAATCTCAAAGTCTCATAAGATTGCATTTTCGGAAATCTGATCATATGTGATCGTGCATATATATATTCATATGATTTCTATTTGATGGTATTTCTTAATTTTATAGATCTTGATTTCAATATTTGATCATTCATATTTATATAATTAAATTAAAATATTTCAAAGACTTAATTAAATTATAATTCAAAGTACTGTAATAATATTAATTATATAAATATTTCAAAGACTTAATTAAATTATAATTCAAAGTACTGTAATAATATTACATTATTGGTTCGATGATCAGATATTTAGTTGGGCTAATAGTTGGGTTGTTACACTGTGGTATGTCCTAAAAGTTGGATTTGATCCCTGAACTTTCAATTTTGCAGAAACGATCATTATTTTCAATGTTTGTTTGCAATTTTGGTCCATCAACCTATTAACTTTTTTAATATGACCAAATTACCCTTATTTTTGTGCAAACCATAGGGACCATTTTTGCAATTAATATTTTAACTCTTTTTATTCTTAATTAAATAATTATTTTTTAGTGTTACTTAACCTTAATAAACTACAAAAAAAAAAACAGAATTATTTAATTATTTATGTTGGTTCATAAATGATTTATATATTTTTTAGTTATTTTTAATTAACTATAATCAAAGTGTAAACCTCTCAAAATTTATTTTAAAAAATCATTTATGTATAGAAACTATTTTTTAGAGGTTTGATAAATAAAATATTATAATAAATATTGACTTTATAATTATTTATAATATTTATGTTGGTCAAATATATTTTCTTTCGTCTTAAACAAAATTGGCCATAAATTTTATTTTATAACCCTTTCCATTTTTTTTAATCAAAACAAGATGATCATGGTAAAGTGATAAATCAAAATGGTTTAAATTTTAAGTTATTAATTTAATAGGATTAAAATTAAAGTCAATATGAATCTTAAACATGTTATACGACCTAAAATTTTGAATTCTTTTTAGTGTAATTATAAATTAAAACGATAAAACAATTGATACGTTAAATAAATAAATTTGACTTGTCTTAGATCCTTTGGAAGTTTTTTTTAACTCGGTCGAGTTAGATGTTCAAATTTTATTTATTTAAGTTCTTCAATTATTTTTCCGCGAAGAGAAAACATATAAACTAAAAGGAGTTTTGATTATACACACACATATGATTAAAATGTTTAATCATCTTAACTCCAATAAATATATTCATCATTGAAATTAATTTTTCCGACCTAAAATTATGAATGTTTTTTTCTAAAAGATTAATTAAAAACAAATTATTAGGTTTAAGTTTTTCAACAATGACATGATCTCTTGGTTTGATCGGAGCTTTTGAGATAAGTTTTTTAATCGGAAGGATGTTGATATTAATTTTGTTATACAGGTTTAATCGTTAAACTCATATCACCTTGTTAAAATAAGTTTTAATAAAATGTTTTTGATTTTTAAATGATTATAACTTTTGAGAGATTTACAATTTGATTGTTTGAATGATTTAAATAATAAAAATGTTGGATCATAAATGTTTTTTTTTTGACAATTAAAAGAGTTTAATGTGTTAAGATATTTTTAAATATAAATGTTTTTTCTTAAAAAAAATATAATAGTTTAATGTGTCAAAACTATAAAGTTGGTTCATAAATAAATAATTATAAATTGAACGCTTCAAAAGTTAAATGATTTTAATATTTTTGTTTCTAAATTGGTTTTAATTAAATTGTTGGTTCATAAATAAATGTTTTATAATTTATCAAGGTTAATTAACACTAAAAAATAAACTATAGTTAATTACATAAATGGTCTTTGTGGTTTGACCAACATAAATATTTTTTATTATAAATGTATGAACCAACATAAATAAATATAGTGTCAAAATATTTTATTTATGAAACCTCTAAAAAAACAATTTCTAAAATAAATGATTTTTTATTATAAATTTTGAGAGGTTTACACTTTAAATAAATTTAATTTTGACTAAAAAATATTTAATCGTTTATGAACCAACATAAATAAAACAAATTGTTGTTTTATATAATTCATTAAAGTTAATTAACACTAAAAAATAAATTATTTAATTAAGAGTAGAAAAGAGTTAAAAGAATTAATTGCATAAATGATCCCTATGGTTTGCATCAAAATAAGGGTAAATTGGTCATATTAGAGAAGGTAATATGTAGAGGGACCAAAATTGCAAACAAACAGTGAAAATAATGACCGTTTCTGCAAAATTGAAAGTTCAGGGACCAAATCCAATTTTTAAGACATACCATGGGGACCATTTTTGTAATTAACTCTAAATAATAATATCATCTTATATACTTTTGTTTAAAAAATAATATTTATATCTTTATATTTTTATTTATTATATTTTATATATATTAAAAATACCAGTGTAATACGCGATTAATAAACTAGTATAGAGTAAATAACATAAACGGTCCTTATGTTTATTCTATAACTTACTTTATAAAACTAGTTTATTGCTCACATGTAATGTATATATTTTTAATAATAAATATTTACATAAAAAATATATAAACTAAAAATTAAAATTTATAATGTTAATTGTTTAAAAAATATATATAAGAAAAATATAAAATACTCGTCCTAAATAAAATAGAACAAATACAAAATTTACAATGTATATACCTAAAAAATACGAGATATTAATACTTTTCTATAACATATAATAATTTATTAAAGTTCGTCCAAACTTTATCAGAGTATCTATTACATGCCAACAAATGTGATGAGATTTACTCAATCCGAAATATGCTAGCTAGCAATATCACAACGAAATCATTATATGGCATAACATCGTCAATCATCCTCAAGCTAAAAATGAAATGCGAGGCCTTCGAGTTATTTATTTCATAACTTTCCTAAAATATAAATTCTCCAATTGGACAAGTCTACGACCTAAAGAGTAACAATAAGATAACATAAATGTATATAAGCAATGGTAAATAATAATAAATGTAAAGGACGGGAGACGGTACCCCCGTGATTCATATGCAGGAACGAAACCCCGACATGCATGTATGTGTGTGTGTGTGTGTGTATAGGAGGACGACACTTCTATTCATATCATTAAGGAGGACACTCATTGTATCAATTGTTTTGTCACATGAAGTCACAGTTCAATCATAATATCATATTATGTCATGCATGCATGTGGAAAGAGGACGACATCTCATGTATGGTCAGGTAGACAAAACAGAACATGTTAAAAATGATAAAATGTTATATTTAATGCAAAAATGCAATATACAAATGTTCAAATGTGCATGATTGTTAAGTTGTTCACATCATTTACATGTCCATGGTGGTAAAATGTTCTGTTTTATGCACATGTGCAATATGCATGTTACACTTTTGCATAAAATTAAACATTTATGCACTTTATCGTAAAGATTATTAAAATGATTAGAACTAGTCAATCATAATGCAAATTTGAACAAATGTATATTACACTTTTTCATGAAATTTAACATTTTATCATAACAAACAAGTTCATTTAACATGGTACTTTGTTACCTTAGTCTAATATGGTATCTCATTGATATCAACCTTGTGTATGTATATGTATATGTGTATGTATATATATATATATATAGAGGTGGGTTCAATGGAGAACCTCCATGCATCGAAGAACCTTGAAGAACCTCCATGCACCACCACAAATGCATCACAATTCCCCCGTAATGCATCATTATTTCCACGTGATGCATCAAATTCTCGCGTGATGCATCGATTTTTACATTATTTCCACGTGATGTATCAAATTCCCACGTGATGCATCAATTTCTACGTGATGCATTTCAGTTTTTCTAGCGATGCATTGTGGTTCTCCAAGGTTCTTCGATGCATAAGGTTCTCCATTGAACCCGCCCCTATATATATATAGGGAGGTTCAATGGAAAACCACCATGCACCGGAAAACTTGTGAAAACCGCACTGCACCACCACAAATGCATCAAATTCCCCGCGTGATGCATCAAAATCCCGCGTGATGCATCAAATTTCCCGCGTGATGCATCAAAATCCCGCGTGATGCATCACATTATTTACGATCATGCCACCGCGTTTTTCTTGAAATGCACCAAATCGGACGGTAGGCATAGGTTTCCATGGTTTTCAGGTGCATAGTGGTTTTCCATTGAACCCACCCCTATATATATATATATATATATATATATATATATATATATATATATATATATATATATATATATATATATATATATATATACACACACACACACACACACACGCAACACCTACTTTAACTCTTTACGAAGTGATTGGAAAATACATCTTAACAACAATATCAACATATGCATGTACATGGGCTTCCATGCTCACGAACTCGTATGCTCACAAGGCTTATCTCATCAGCAAAACATTATATTGTCTAGTCTGTTACCTAATTTATACGTGCAAACACTTCAACCTCATGCCAGATTGCTAGTGACAAACAGAGATTAACAACCGTCTTGCCATGACTTGGGGTAACGAACTTTGAACAAATGCATGGTACATAATACTATGTTCAAATGCAACTTATTCAAAACCGAATTTAACTTAAAAAATTCAATTGAAATTTTATCATTTTAACATCACAATAATCAACTTACATGTAAACTCATACTTTAACAACAATTAATTTAATCAACCAATATGACAATTGACACATATTATGAACTTCTTTTACTATTGGGTTATTTTCTCTCATTTGGTAAGGGAATACATCCATAAGAGTGTTTGAGTGCCAATGAGGAAAAGAGACAAAAAAAAACTTTCAAATTCATCTCACCGAACGAGAATTAAACCCAAGATTTGTTAAAGATTCTCATATCTTATCAGCTTTCTCTCTCCCGTTATTTAACGAACTTTTTATTCTTTGTTGCAGCCATCAACCCCAATTAAACATATTTTTTTAATTTCTCTGTAGATTCAGATGTGATTTTTTTTTAATCGTTGTTGTACAGATTTTGGTTTTTTCGTGAACGTGACTTTGAATTTTGGTTAACAAAGCTATATTTATGAATCTTAAAATTGTTATTATTTTCAGAAATAAAATCAAGAAAACATATATGTGTAGACATTTATAAATTTAGAAATCAAATAATTTTATTGAACCTCCTATCAACCATCGAATCATCTTTTATTAATAAGAAGTGGTAACGAGATATAAAACAATTACCTCTCATTGAATCAAACACATCCTTAATCATCAAATACAGATTGAACTCCTTATATTTGCATCTACAACTTACATATATGTAATAATCAATAAATTTTTTTACGTTATCTCGTATGAATTTGAAATGTTACACTTATAACTTATTTGTATGTACGTAATGGCCAATAAAATAACTTTCAGTGGTGTTGTATGTGTGTGTAACATCGTCAATTGGTTATTTGCTTATAATTTATTCCACTATAATTAATATGAAAGTTCACTTTCAGACTACATTTTTTTATTTTCATAAATAATATCAATCATATTCAGGGGCGGATCCAGAAATTTTTATTATCGGTGTCACTTTTTAGAGTAAATTTAATAATTAGATTTTTGAAATATTTTCTAAAATGGACCGGGTCACTGAAACGGGTTGCCAATACAAAATTAACGAATAACAAAATTTTTCAAATTAAAAAATTACATAGTACAATACATTAAAACTTAAAAGCAATAAATACCGTAAGTATTAAAGTTTTAGAATTGTTGTCTTCGAGTCTATATATTTTGAAATCTTGTCATGACATCTTCGTTCGAAATATTGACAAGTAATTATTTCTAAATACAACAATGCAACAAGCGTTCATAAGGTTAGGTCTCTGGACAGTTTTTTTTTGGGCTTTTTAAAATTTTTGGGCTAACTTAATTCACTTGAATGATTCTTCAATATTGTTTTTATATTTTGTTGGGCTTTTCTTAAAACTTTTGTTGTTAAAACTCAGTGTTATTTCAATAAATTTAAATAATAAAAACAACATATATAAATTAAATATGTATATTATAATTGTATAAATTTTCTGTATGTGTCACTCAAAAAAAATCTTAGGTGTCACTCGGACTTTTGATACACATGTAAGTCAGTATTTTGAAAATTTATAGGTGTCGAGTGACACCCATATTAAAACCATATGTCCGCCCCTGGTCGTTTCTAGCCTCAAATCCATGATAGATTATCAGATATATATAAGTTTGTGGTGTGCACTAGGGTCAAAATGAACGTCAACTTTGGGACATATCTAACATATATATATATTGTAATCCGAAGGGATCAATATGAAACTGAATAGCTAGGATTTGTTTAATTAAACTCTTAATTTTTTAAAACCACACAATTAAGTACGTTAACCTTGTTTATATTATATTTGATCGATGTGAAGAAGTACGTACAACATGCGCACATTTACATTTACAGCTAGACATTCATTAAAATTCCCAAAACATTGGATCAAACCACTCTGATCTTGAAGCTTTTGACTAATTAATAAATAAATAAATAAATAAATAAATAAAGGTGGGTGGACTTGAAATCATTCATTAATTATTCAACTTCCCAAGATTGTCTGCCATCTTTCAACTCCATTAACTAATTAATGCATAAAAAGTAGGTTTGTGTAGTTTTAAAGGTTTGAAATGTGAGAATGTCTCTTTGTAATTTTGTACTGACTGTATGCATGTACAGTAACAGTACGTACACACTTGTTCTTCAATCAGTCGTAGTTGATTTTTTATAAATAAATATATATCACTACAAGAAAAGTGTCATTTAATAACACTCACTTTTAGTGACACAAAATAGGGTGTCACTATATCTTACTTTTAATGACACTTATGAAAAAGTGCAGGTATAGAGCAATCTTTTACCCACACTTTTTCTAATTTAGTGACACAAACGCATATATTTTAGTCACTATATATCTATACCCACTTCACTTTTACCCACACTTTTTGTTGTGTAGCTAGGTAAATGATTTTAATACCTATAGTGACACTTTTTTACAATAAAAAGAGTGGGTAAAAGTGGAGTGGGTATAGATATATAGTGACTAAAAATGTATGTGTTTGTGTCACTAATTTAGTAAAAGTGTTGGTAAAAGATTGCTCTACACCTACACTTTTTCATAAGTGTCACTAAAAGTAAGATATAGTGACACTTTTTTTTGTGTCACTAAAAGCGTGTGTCACTAAATGACACTTTTCTTGTAGTGTATGTAGGTAAATGTTTATATATAATATATGTCAAAAAGTAATCTCATAATTTTTCAAAAAATAATAATACTATTCATAAGTGCAAGTTAAATTTCTGGTGTTACTATTGATGGGTTAACTAGCTCTTAATTAATCCTTTCATTGTTGTACGTAATTGGGTCCCTTAATTATATGTCAAATAACAAATTAATACATGAAGCTAGCATATATATATATATATATATATATATATATATATATATATATATATATATATATATATATATATATATAGAGAGAGAGAGAGAGAGAGAGAGAGAGAGAAAGAGAGAGAGAGAGAATGAGTATCATTTAAGCATCATATAATTATAAGCATCGTGAGCACCAATAAAAATTTAACAAATCAACATTAATTAAAAAATTTGCATTTTACATATAACTTATTTACATATTTTGAATGTGATCAATCTAACAAAATTTGTGTATAGTAAAGCTTATTAATGCAATGAACTTAATGAAGCTTGTGTATTTAAAAACATGAAAAAATAATGAATCTTGTGTATATTAAAGCCTATGAATTTTGTACAAAAATGATCTCCTAATGTGATGCATAATCCTCCGAATGATTATATAGGTTCAATAAATTCACATGGGGGATTGTGCATCGTTTGTGTCGTGGTTCCTCAAGATTCTCCGATAAACAATTGGTTATCCATTGAACCCCACTATATATGTATATGTATATGTATATGTGTATGTATGTATGTATATGTATATATAGACAAGTTCTTTTAATAACTTAAAGGTTTCATAAGAACTTGGAAATCGGATAGTCAAGAAATGAAGATCTGGAAGTTCGACGGTAAAAAAAATGAAGATTCATTGTAAGATATTAGATCTAAAATGAATGTAATAGTTATATACATGTCTTTTGTTAAAAAAGTTTTTGTTTATGATTTACAAAATTTGAATGATTATTTTTTGTTTAAACTGCGTTTTTGGTGTATTTTGTATAAGTTGTATACCAAGTGTTTAATAAAATGTTTAAATAAAATATCTTTTTTCTGTTTTAGTTCGTCTGTGATATTCTACATAGATTACACGATACTTTACATAGAATACACGATACTTCTTAGAATACTTGGTATGTACATAAAGTACATTCATCTGGTCTTCGGGTTCTGGTTGCTAATGATTTTGTCTTTCATGATTCTGTGTCTTTATGTATTCTGTGTAGATTTTGTTTGTAACTTTAGAATATATGATAATTTACATAGAATAGATAGTATTCTCTACAGAATTGATTGTAGCTAGTTTGGATTTATGTAGAATATTGTTATTGTTGTCTCTATATAGAAAACACGATAATTTATATAGAATACATAATACTCTACATAGAATACGTTCACCAGTAAATTTGTTAAAACTGTGTTTTTGGTATATTTCTACATATAATACATGACACTCTACATACAATACATGATAATCTACATAGGATACGTTCACAAGTTAATTTGTTAAAAGCTGTGTTTTTGATGTATTTCTACATAAAATATGCAATACTCTGCATATGATACATGATAATCTATATTGAATACGTTCAGTAGTTTATTTATTATTGTTGTATCTATATATCATACATATCAATCTATGTAGAATATTGTTATTGTTGTACCAGTTAATTTATTTTTATATAGAATATACGAAATGTATAGGAATTCAAACACAACATTATACATAGATTATTTTTATTGTTATTGTTGTACCAGTTATTTTTATATAGAATATACGAAATGTATAGAAATGTATAGGGACAAGCAAAGCTCAAGTGTGGGGTATTTTGATATGTGCATATTTATACATATATTTTGTATCATTTCCCTTGCATATTGGGTGGTTTTCAGACCGAAATGTGCGAAAACGATACTGATTTTATTAAATTTATGTTTCGCAGGTCAGAAGCCGTTAAATCGACATTGGAATGGAAATCGAGGCCAAAAGAACGAGGAATTGAAGTCCACTTAGCTTCCCTGATCAAAGTCGGAGATTTGCTGAAAATTGCCCTACGCGGCCGTGTAACTTTCTTTTACGCGGCCGCGTAAACAGATGTTTACAAGACCATGTAGCCAGGTGGTGTAAGACTAGTCAACACAGCTACGCGGCCGCGTAACTTAACCCTACGCGGCCGCGTAAGAAGCCCAGCCCACGAAATTCGTTTTTTTAAACCCTAGTTTGCAGCAGCCAAGGATATTCGAATTTTGGGAGTTTCAGAGACAATTTTCAGAGCTTTTACTTACGTTTTTCTTCGATTTTCAAGATAGTTAGTCATAGATTAGTTGAAAGTTTCAATTTTCTTGGATTTTCTAGCATTTGGTGCGATTTTTCCACGGTTTTAGAGACGAGTTTTAGAGTTTTTCGTAGCTTTTCAAGGAATTAATCATAGTTTAGTGAAAGGTTTCGGATTTCCTGGATCTACAAGCATTCGGTTCAAGTTTTGGAGTTCAATTTCTTCATTGTAGCTACGGATTTGGTACACTCGTTCCTTAAACTTTCTGATTTCATAATGGTTTTTATTAATTTGAGTTTAATTTCGGTTTTTAGCATGATTAGCGAGTAGTTTTCTTGTTCACCCGCTTGGGATGATGGATTCTATGTATTAATTGGTAAATTGTTGGATTGATTGATGGATTTTGGTTTATATTTGTTGGATTCTTGATTATTTCATATTTTCTTGTTAAAAATCAGATTTTTATTAATCTTTTAGCATTGTTTTGCGATAATAAAGTGTTAATTAGATCTGCATTTTAAAAAGAAAGAGGCTTTAAATGAAAAATTAATAGTCAACTATCTCTTCTAGGCATTGTGTTGCGATAATGGTTTGATAGTTGATTGTTAATCTAGAATTTTATGTGTTTGTTGGTTCTTATGCATTGTGTTGCGATAATAGGATTGACAAATCATAAAGTTTGATTTTTAAAGTGACAAAGTCAATTGGTTAGATTCGGTGTTAATCGATTATCTTTATGCATTGTGTTGCGATTATAAGATTAATTGGTTAATATTAAAGTTTGACGAGTTACTTAATTTCCATCACGTGGTTATCAAGATTAAATATTTTAACTTGAAGTAATTAAATATTCGGTAAATTAAACCAAAATCCGGGCTTAGTTGAATTTAAAATCGGTTATCAACTGATTTGTCTTTAGTCAATCAATTCAATCCATCGCCAATTAATTATAGTTTTCTAATTCCAAGTGGGTGACGCTTTCGTAATATAAGAGTTTGGTAAAATTTATCATCGTTCTTTACTTGCTTAAGTTAGTTTGATTTGATTTTGCTTTAATTAGTTTGGTTCGTATAATTTAGTTGTCGTTACTTGCTTGCTTTAGTTGTTTAGTTTAATTCACGTTTGCTAGAATTAGTTTTTATTTAATCTGAAAAATCCAAAAAATATTAGTTTAACTTTTTATACTTGTGTTATTTAGTTTGCTTCAGTTATCCTCTTAATTAATTTTAATTATTGCCTCTAGATTGATAACTTCCTCAAAACGTCTAAAATAGCTAAATATTGGTTTAGGTTGTAGTATTTGAGTCTCCAATCTTTATTCTGTTCCCTGAGTTCGATAAATCCTGGGTGATTCTTAAAGCTATATTGCACACGATTGGTACACTGCCAGTTGTGTAATTTATACTTTGGGTTCATTTAGATATTAAAACCTGAGGTGTGTTTTGCACGCATCAAGTTTTTGGCGCCGTTGCCGGGGACCGGTGCGAGCTTTAAGAAACAATCAACGCCGGTAGTTTAGTTGATCCTTTTTAGGGGCAATCCCCCTGAAAAGTTAGATTTTCTGTCTATTTTCACTTTTCTTTAAAGGGTGTTCAGTGTATGAGTCGTCGTAATCCTAACATCGTCAGCCCATACTCTGAACCTGTGCGAGCATTTCGTAACCGTCTTCGTGAACAATCGCACCCTTTAGTTGAGGGACTGTCAAGTTTATCAGATTCTACGGACCATATTGTTTCTCATCCGGTGGAGGAAGATCACGTAGACATCTTTGTTCAGTTACCTCCAATTTCTAGTCCTTCACCTTCTTCGCCTTCATCATCTTCTGATTCTTCATCTTCTTCTGACTCTTCATCTTTCACTATGGGAGACCGAAGGACAATGCTTGAGCTTAACCAACCGGTCACCGATCACTCAGAAGGTGCAATAGTTATTCCTGGATTCGATGCCGTTAATTTTGAGCTAAAGTCGAGCCTTATCGCTTTAGTTCAGAATAACGCACAATTCTGTGGTCTATCTTCTGAGGATCCGTATTCCCACCTGAAGAAATTCAGAAAAGCATGCGGTGGGTATAAGGCAAATCAAGTTCCAAGGGAAGTAATTCGACTGATGCTCTTTCCTTACTCTCTCTCCGGACGTGCCATGATGTGGTATGAGTCCCTTCCCTCGAACTCGATTCGTACTTGGGACGAAATGGAAACCAAATTTCTACTTAAATTCTGCCCTCCGTCTCGGACCACTAAGCTTATGAGTGACATTCTCTCATTTAAGCAGAAACCTGACGAGTCTCTATATGATGCATGGGAGAGGTATAAAGAGTCCATCATGTAATGCCCTAATCATAACATGACACTTAATCATCGTGTCAAGGTTTTCTATGAGAATGTTCACCCCATGTATCACTCACTGATCGACTCAGCCTGTAACGGGTCGGTGTATAAGAGGACTCCTGAAGAGGCTTTTGACATAATCGATGATCTGGTCTTAAGTCAAACTCAGACACCGAGTGAATACTTTGGTTGGGGTGCGAATGATTCAAAGCAAGCTGAAGCCATCGCTAATCTCAGTGCTCAGATAGCCATTCTAACTAAGCAGTCAGATGACCAATCACAAGCTTCATCATCATACCCTGTGCACGCCATACAGCAAGGGTGTGAACATTGTGGTGGAGCTCATTTCGGCTATGAGTGTCAGGCTGCATATGCTACTGAGTACCAACAGGAGGAAGTTTATCTTTCCTCTGGAGATTATGAGTACATGCGCGAAGGTTTTCCAAGACCCAACAATAATCTGAATTACGCCTCTCAGAACACCTTTAGACCTCAGGGGTTTTCTAACCCCCCTCGTCCTCGACCTCCAGGGTTCTCTCACCCTCGCCCACAGTTTAACCCTCACGCGGGTTACAATCAGGGTAATTCAGGAGGTTACAATCAGGGCAATTCAGGAGGTTACAATCAGGGTAATTCGGGAGGGTATAATCAGGGGTATAACCAAGGCTTTCAGCAGGGGCAAGGTCAGAGGTTCCAACCTCGTGGCCAAGGATTTGTACCAAACCAGAATGTTCAAATTCTTCAGAATCCTCGCCATCAGCAACAATATCAGGGGCAAAACCAAAACATTCCTACTCAAGAGAAGCCGAGTTTGGAAGAAATGATGGCAAAGTACATGGCCGAGCAGTCTGTGATCAATCGTAATCAACAATCAGCGATGAAGAATCTCGAGAATCAGCTCGGCCAGATGGCTAAGACTTTGAATGAGAGGCAGTCAGGAGAGCTCCCCAGTAACACTATTCCAAATCCTAGGGGGGAAGCAAAGATGGTCGTAACAAGAAGTGGAAAGACAACCCAAGGTCCTGAACCGTCTAAACCTACACCACCTCCTCCTTCTTCACCCTCAGCTGAGAAAGGGCCGGGGACCACTACGGACGAGGTGCACCCACCAGAATTAGTGAGTCCCGCACAAGTCCCATCTCCAAAAGTCCCTACAGCAAATCCCTACCAACCACGTGTCCCATACCCTAATCGCTTGAAGAAAGAGGCGCAAGATAAGCAGTATGGCAAGTTTCTGGGTCTGCTTAAACAGTTGCAGATCAACATTCCATTTGTTGATGCAATTACACAGATGCCTAAGTATGCCAAGTTCCTGAAAGACCTCCTTTCTAACCGTCAGAAGCTTGAGGATCTAGCTACAGTTGAGATGAATGCTGAATGTTCAGCTGTCCTCCAGAACAAGCTTCCAGTTAAGCAGGATGATCCGGGTAGTTTCACGATACCCTGTCACATAGGGCCTCTCCACGTTACTAATGCTCTCGCTGATCTGGGAGCTAGCATAAATCTCATGCCTTCTTCGTTATATGCTCGGTTAGGGTTAGGAGATCCTAAACCTACACGCATGAGTATTCAGCTAGCCGATAGATCAGTTTAGTTCCCACAGGGTATCGCTGAGAATATGCTGGTGAAAGTCGATAAGTTTGTTTTCCCGGTCGACTTTGTGATCATGGACATGAGCGAGGACTGCACTGTACCGCTCATTCTAGGGAGACCTTTCCTAGCTACATCCCGCGCTATCATTGATGTATTTGATAAGAAGCTTACGCTTCGGGTCGGGAATGAGCAAGTTAGTTTTGATGTTGATAAGGCAATGCAAAGGCCTAATGACACAGCCGAGTCCATCTGTTTTGTTAAGTCTTCACACTTCTCTGATAGAGAGCATTATCCAGAAGATAATAAGAAGTTGTTGAAGTCATTGATGTCTGGACATGAGACGTCTACATCACCGGATGTAGACGATTGTATTTCTGATGATGATCTATCCTCGTATCCGATTTCTTTAGACTCTGATTTCGTTGTCCCCTCTGACGATCCCGTTGATCTGTGTGCCGTTGATACATCTCCGCCTACTGAGGAGGTTGTACCTATGGATCGTGAGGAGTCAGTCACATCTAAGTTGTCTATTGAAGATCCGCCGACTCTCGAGCTTAAGGAGTTGCCATCTCATCTTGAGTACGCCTATTTAGAGGGGCAATCTCAGTTGCCTGTTATTATTGCTAAGCATCTTTCTAATGAAGAGAAGGCACAACTCTTGAGAATTCTGAAAGAGCATAAGCGGGCTATTGCATGGAAGATTACCGACATACGAGGCATTAGTCCTGCTTATTGCACCCATAAGATTCTGATGGAGGAGGACATCAAGCCTGTTATTCAGTCCCAAAGGAGAGTCAACCCGAAGATCCACGATGTTATTAAGAAAGAAGTACTGAAGCTTCTTGATGCCGGGTTGATATATCCTATTTCTGACTCTCCGTGGGTAAGTCCTGTGCATGTAGTCCCTAAAAAGGGGGGTATGACTGTCATTCAGAATGATAAGAACGAGCTAATTCCTTCAAGGACAGTCACGGGTTGGCGAGTTTGCATAGACTACCACAAACTCAATGATGCAACTCGTAAGGATCACTTCCCTTTGCCCTTTATCGATCAGATGCTTCAGCGACTATCTGGAAACGAGTTCTATTGTTTTCTGGATGGTTTCTCAGGATACTTTCAGATCCCGATCAGCCCCCAAGATCAGGACAAGACTACATTCACATGCCCTTATGGGACGTTTGCCTATAGGCGCATGCCTTTTGGTCTGTGTAATGCACCTGCGACATTTCAGCGGTGTATGGTTGCCATCTTCCATGATATGATCGAGAAGTGTGTTGAGGTCTTCATGGATGATTTCTCTGTGTTTGGTAACTCTTTCTCGGACTGCCTGACTAACTTGGAGAAGATGCTAACCCGATGCGAGGAGACCAATCTGGTCCTTAATTGGGAGAAGTGACATTTCATGGTCCGAGAAGGTATAGTGTTAGGACACAAGATCTCGAGTAAGGAATTGAGGTAGATAGGGCTAAGGTTGAGACCATATCTAAGCTGCCTCCTCCCACGTCTGTTAAGTCGGTTCGTAGCTTTCTAGGGCACGCTGGTTTTTACCGGCGATTCATTAAAGACTTCTCACTCATTACTCGCCCTATGACTAAGCTCCTTGAGAAGGATGCAACATTTGTCTTTGATGATGAATGTTTGCAGTCCTTTAACACGTTGAAAGAGAAGCTAACCACTGCCCCTATCATGGTGGCACCCGACTGGGAGTTGCCATTTGAGTTGATGTGTGACGCGAGCGATTTTGCTATTGGGGCAGTGTTAGGTCAGCGTCGGAATAAGCGATTCCATGCCATATACTTTGCGAGTAAGACTCTTACAGACCCTCAGCGTAATTACACTACGACAGAGAAAGAGCTTCTTTCAGTGGTTTATGCATTCGAGAAGTTCCGATCATACCTGGTTCTCTCGAAAACAGTGGTCTACACTGATCATGCAGCTCTGAGATACTTGTTTCAGAAGCAGGACGCAA
>JAANYP010007762.1:32500-140221 GCA_020465985.1 Centrapalus pauciflorus | reverse complement strand
TGACATAG
Organism: Centrapalus pauciflorus; assembly: GCA_020465985.1. Classification (NCBI taxonomy): domain Eukaryota; kingdom Viridiplantae; phylum Streptophyta; class Magnoliopsida; order Asterales; family Asteraceae; genus Centrapalus; species Centrapalus pauciflorus. The sequence continues at coordinate 140,213 of JAANYP010007762.1, read as the reverse complement.
ATAATTAACTAAAAAAAATTTTAAGATGTTTTTTTATTCTTATTATAATAAATATATATTGAAGATATGAAATATTTGAAATACTAATTGTATTACAATAAAAACTGAATCAATTTTGTAATGTTTTTGCCTTTAAATTTGAAAACAATATTTACAATATTATTAGAAAGTTATACTTTTATGAAATTATTATAGTGTTATTCTTTCATATTTAGATGTACTTTTAATGATAAATAACTTAAAATCATACTTTAATATATAAAATTTTTTTGATTCAATTGGTTATGAACAAAATTTTAACAATTACGATTGTTAACATAATTATAAAATAAATATTAATGTTCAAATTTATAAGAATGATGATGGATTTTAAATTGATACATTTAATATATAATTAAACATTTAACCTTTAGTATAAATTTAAAAAAAAATAAAAAGTTATAAATCACTTAGATCATTTAGATAAAACATTTTAGGTAAAATTAGAGGTTAAATTAGAAAGTATTTAAAATTCTTTAATTATATAAAATTTCATTTAATATTTAAAATTTTCTAAAATAAATTAGATGAATTAATTGAGAGAGTTATATTAGGAAAAAGATGCGGGAAAATGAAAATTCTGTGCATTGTGGAAGCGCCACGTGGCATTAAGTGTTTTGCTTTATTATAATATATAGACAGATATAGATGTTAAATAAAATGCAAATAAATCATCTATTTGTATTTACACTTGGTAAAAAAAATTTCTGCTTGTTTATATGTATCATATAAATAAATTTACAGTGTGGCATATTCTATAATGTTATACCTTATTTTATATAAATTTATGCATTAAATTAGGGGTAATTACAAAAATAACCAAAATTTAAACTCACTTCTCAAATTTACCCAAAAAAAACTCACCTAACCAAAATATTCACAATTTACGTTACCACGTTTACGTGACGGCCACTATTTACGTGATCCTTGTACTTTTTAATAATTTTTAATACATTACGTTACAAAAGGTAAAAAAATAATGTAAAGTACATTACCTCTACGTTACCAAATCTATTCTTGGGGATGAGCACAATGAGATTTGGTAATGTAAAGTAAGGGTAATTTACGTGATAATTAACTTTTTGTAACGAAATGCATTAAAAAATTAATAAAAGTACAAGTAACGTAAATATTGGCCGGCACGTAAATATGGTAACGAAAATGTTGGGTATTTTGATAATGTTAATTTTTTTGGGTAAAACTTGAGAAATGAGTAAGCATGGCAATGGGGCGGGACGGGGATCTCAGTTCCCATCCCCATCCCCGCTTCTTAATCCTCTCCCTCATCCCCGGCCCCAACCCCGTCGGGGAATGAGTTTCAATCCTCATCCCCGTCCCAATCGGGGATCGGGGAGATCGAGTTTTTCACGTTCCTAAAATATTATTAAGTTTAAACTATAAATAGTAATTTAGTTGAAAAATTATGTGAATAAAATTTAAAACAAATCAATTCAAACATATTTGAGTTATTTACATACATAATTTATAATTTATAATTTATAATGAAACTAAAACAAAGAAATGTTTCCAAAAGATTTATAAAACCACTAAAATGAAAAAAAAAAAACAATAGTATTTTAAGCTATAGAAAAGTCATATACAACAATATTTAATATATTATATAAAATGTAATGAATAATTTGCATTGTAAAGTTAAATATATATAATAGTCTATATTAAAACATAAAACATAATCGGGGTCGGGTTCGGGTTCGGGGTCGGGGATTAAAGTGTCTCACATCCTCGCCCCATCCCCATTATTTTAAATCGGGGATTCCCCGTCCCCATCCACGGTCAACTCGAGGATTCCCCGGTCAAATCGGGATTATGGGTTTCCCGTCAGGTATGGTTTTTTTGCCATGCCTAGAAATAAGTTGATTTTTTGAGTATTTTTGTAGTTATCCCTTAAAATTAATTAAATCAAAGACAAATCAAATAGCACACATGTGCAGGGATGAATTCTCTCTTGAACTTAAGCATGACCAATATAGCATAGGTTCATCCTTGCTATGTATGTAGCCTATATTTCATGTACATTCTTGACATCTTGTCTTTTTTATGATCAAATACCCCTCTATTGACTTGTCTTTGTCTATCTTTCGACTTCTTCCTTTCTAGACATGCATCAACGAATCGATATTACAAGTCACTGGGTTAAATAGATGATTCGTACACGTTAAACCTTGACATGTTACAATCTGTAATATCTTAGTAAATAATGTATCAATTGATCAAATGAAAATAACATTGTAAGCACTAAGCAAGTTTGAACTTCATAAATAAGAATCCAAATATACTTTCACTAGTCATTCATTTATGAAAGACAGAGAGGTGACAATTTTGATCTATTCAAACAAATTGATCGATGACCAAAAGATAAAATTTTAACATAATTTTTAAAGAAATTTTCAAAAAACAATTTGTTTAATACATCATTTTCTAGAATTTTTATTTTTTAGAAAAAATGATGTTTTAGCTTACATTTTTACTACGGAACATTTTTACCGTTCTGTCCGTTTGGTCCGTTGGGTCCAAATTGTCACCCCTAATAAAAGAAAGTTATTAAAATGATGTAATTTTCATGCAATTGGTTAAAAAATCATTTATTAAAATTCCATTTATGATGTCAAGTCAAATTTAAACGAGTAAATTTCCAGTTAAACAAAGACTTAAATATAACATATTTTGAAAGTACAATAACTTATTTTGTATGAAAAAATGTTTAGTGTCTGATTAAATAGAACAGTAACACAATACATAACAAACCTTCAAATACAAAAAGGCTTGATGATGATGGTTTAGTCCGTTTTTTTGTTTGTACATAAAGCGCAACTTATAGCAATGAAAAATCCATCTATATCGAGAGTGTTTGGTATCGTTTTTATGGAAGAATCGTAGGAATATTCTATCAAGTGGTACAAATATATGACCTCGTGGACGGCCCGTTGTAGAAAGCGATACGTACGTAGTCGAGATACATGCATTGTCGACTAATGTAGGGCATTCTTTTGGCTAATAGTGCAAAGTCCTGTTCAGATTAGGGGGCAGAAATGTCAAAACGTATTTTTACATCTTCAAAATTAAAAAAATCTAATTTGATTCAAAGGATTTAAAATGATATGGAAATTTAGACGGTCGGCCGGTCCATCCACATGTTGTTATTATTATTATTTATTATTTTATTATAAATTATGCATTAACAATTATAAAGCTAGTTGAAGCGACAATACTTGTTTTATTACTTTATATATATATATATATATATATATATATATATATATATATATATATATATATATATATATATATATATATATATATATATATATATATAGATTTAGGTTCAAAAGAGTCCCTTCGAAAATCCAGTGTACCAATGGTACCCATCCAAAGCCACAAGATTAAATAAATCAATGGTTGTGATCAAAAAATGCAATTCCATGCGCGTCCCCCCCTTTTTTTGGCTGGAAGGGTATTTTCGTAATTACAGCGACCATTCACATTAATTGATCATTCACATTAGTTAATTGATCATTCACATTACTTAATTATTCATTCAACAACACTTATTTGATCATTCACAAGAATTATTTGACTATTTACAATTCTTTTACACTTATTTGATCATTCACAATAATTATTTGACTAATTGATCATTCATATTACTTAATTGATCATTCACATTACTTAATTAACCATTCACATTACTTAAATGATCATTCGCATTACTTAATTAACCATTTACGTTACTTAAATGATCATTCACATTACTTAATTGATCATTCACCTTACTTAAATGATCATTCACATTGCTTATTTGACCATTCACCTTGGTTAAATAATATCAGCACAACATGTGAATCTGAGCATTGTCAACTACTAACAAACAGTAACAAGATTAATGACAAACAGTAACAATGGTCATTCATGTAACACTCAAATTCTCAAATCTATCAAACATTAATAACATCAACCAATGTGAATGATCATTCAGCTAATGTGAATGACCATTCACATTAGGAAATTTACCATTCACATTGGTTGTACCATATCAGCACAACATGTATGTTGTGCATCGTCAACTACTAACAAGCAGTAACAAGATTAATGACAAACAGTAACAATGGTCATTCATGTAACGCTCAAATTATCAAATCTATCAAACATTAATAACATCAACCAATGTGAATGATCATTCAGCTAATGTGAATGGCCATTCACATTAGTAAATTTACCATTCACACTGGTTGTACCATATCAGCACAGCATGTATGCTGTGCATCGTCAACTACTAACAAGCAGTAACAAGATTAATGACAAACAGTAACAATGGTCATTCATGTAACGCTCAAATTCTCAAATCTATCAAACATTAATAACATCAACCAATGTGAATGATCATTCAACTAATGTGAATGGTCATTCACATTAGTAAATTTCACCATTCACATTGGTGAAATAATATCAGCACCTTACATTAGTCCTGTTAATTGTCAACTACGTTTTGTGAATGATCAATTAAGTAATGTGAATGATCAATTGACTAATGTGAATGATGAATTTAAGCAATGTGAATGGTCGCTGCAATTACGAAAATACCCTTGTCTATGTGTGTGTGTGTGTGTATATATATATATATATATATATATATATATATATATATGTATGTATGTATGTATGTATGTATGTATGTATGTATGTATGTATGTATGTATGTATGTATGTATGTATGTATGTATGTATGTATGTTTTCTTATGATAACTTTTGAATATTGTATTTTATTAAAATTTAAATATATCATTACGATCGCATTAGTTTTGTCTACATTATGGTATAAAATTTATTATCGTCGGAACTATTTTCATTAACCAGGCATGTAAGCAGCTGACTTATTTTATTACTTTATATATAATATATAACATTTTTGTTTTTCTATAATAACTTTTCATATATTATATTTTATAAAAAATTAGATATATCATTATGATCACATTGTTTTAATCTAAATTTTGATATAAAATTTATTATCGTCGGAACTATTTTCATTAAGCAGACAATAAGCGGACAGTAAACAGACAGGTAAACAGTTGACTTATTTTATTACTTTATGTATAATATATGAAATTTTTATTTTTATAATAACTTTTGATATATTATATTTTTCAAAATTAGAATATATCATTATGATTGCATTGTTTTTATTTACATTTCGATATAAAATTTATTACTGTCAGAACTATTTTCATTAGGCAGCCAGGTATGCAGCTGACCTGATTTTTTATTTTATATAAAATATATAGCTGTTTTATTATTCTATTATACCATTTGATACTATATTATATAAAAATTAAAAAATATCATTATGATTATATCATTTTTATTTATATTCCAATGCAAACTATTTTTACTAACGAAAACTATGATGTTGTTCAATGAACAATAAATCTTGAACCAGACAACTTAATCTAACAGATAATCAACTGATTTTCTTTATTACTTTATATAAATAGATAACATTTTTGTTATTTTTATAATAACTTTTAATATACTATCTTTTATAAAAATTCAAATATATCATTTTGATTGCATTAATTTTGTTTACATTTCAATATAAAATTTATTATCTTATAATCACTTTTAATTAACCAGACAGTTATGCACATGACCATTTGTTTTGTTTTATATATTTTATATAACTGTTTTGTTTTTTTGTTAGAATATTTGACAGTTAGGAAATTTTATTTTACTGTGGTTTTATTGTGATGTTCTTTAGCATTTTACATTTTGAACATCGCCTATTAATTTATTCGTAAAATGGTTTAAATTTCCACAGCAACGCGCGAGTTTTTCTCCACTCGTGTATACTATTACACTAGTTTATTAGTCTATAAACCCATGTATAACATGAGTATAAATTTAAAAAATTATTTCATTGATATTGGTAAAATAACTTTTAAAAGTATTTTATCAAGTTTATAATATTTAATGTAAATTCAAATTTAAGTTTTATATCAGATAAGATTTAGTTTGAATTTAGATTTGATTAGATATCATTTAAATTATTTTTTATATGGAGTAATTATAAATTTAAAAAAATATATTTTACAAATTGTGATTAGAGGTGATGCCACATGGCAATAGGAGATGACAACACGTGACAAAATAGTTATTATTTTAATAGTATTTATAAATTGACTCGCGTATTACATGGATAACTTTAATAAAAAAAATTTCTTAAAGCTATATAAACTTAAAGTTAATAACATCCAAACTTTTGATACTAATGATATTAAATAGATCTTGTTATAATTAATTTATGTATAAATCATTTAAATAAAAAACTAATCTTTAATAACTTTTTAGTTTTATTATTAGTATTATTGTTATTATTATAATTATTAATCAAAAAATCTTTTAAATATTGTTTGTTGTGATTTTGTGGGATTTAAGTATCTAAACATAAATTAAAAGGAATTTGATCTAAAATTTTTAATTTAATCTTGAAATACTATTAACATTTGTCATTAATAGAAGATGTCACTTGACATCATTAGAAGATGACAATTGACAATTTAAGAACTCTTTTAATAGTATAAATTATAATCAAACTTGTAATTTTAGTATGAATAAAATTTGGGCAATCTATTTTACCATGATTAATTTGGAGGGTCGTAAAGGAATCAACGTTCAACACATCATTCGCAAACTGTTTAGTGGAAAGTTCGTTTATATTCATTTATTTATTAAACAAACGAATACGATTATACAAACCCAAATTATTGTTTGTTTAATTAAATGAATGAATATTAACATAGACTTCATTCGTTTCTTTATGTTCGTGAATGTTTGGCTATGTTTGTTCATATACATTTCTTTATGTTCATTTATCTTGGTTTATGATCGTTTATAACAATTTATATTAATTAAATATACTGTATTTACTATATATATACCGCTACCGCTCCCTGCCTACGACTATCACAACCATCACCATTACCATCACTTTCACCACCAATACTATATTACTAATGTATAATCGTAAATCAAAAAAGTGGTTTATAAAACTTATGAATGTGTAAACGATTATTATGAAGCGTATTTTGTGGGTTTGTGTAGTTTTTTTTATAAATGTGTTTATTTGTTTACTTTTATTTTTGTTCGTTTAACTGTTAATTTATGTTTGTTCTTTTATGTTTATTTACGTACACATTTGTCTACGTTTGATTATATGTTAAATGAACGAACATAAACGAATACGAACATTGTTAATTTCTTAACGAACGAACGTAAGCGAAATGAACATTGTTAATTCCTTAACGAACGAACATGAACATAAAATCTCATGTTTATTTGAGTTAGTATTCGTTCGTTTATTCGACTAAATTTAAACGGAGAAACATAACATATCTCTTTTGCGTTCATTTGGTTCGCTTACAACCCTAAATAATTTGGGTAATATCGATTAATGATTAGTCAATATTAATCTTCATCAATAATTATATTAATATGTTACTTTAGTTATATAGTCGTTTAGTTAAAATAGTTAGAGGATGTTTGGATTTGTGTTTGGAAAAATACTGCAACGTTTTGAAAACTAATAACCAGTTAATAGCTGCAACAAAAACCTGCTGTTGAAAATTTAGTGTTTTGGCTTAACTTATCATGTTTTCTATCGTTTTATCAAATAATCAAATTTTTAAATGTTTGGATCTACGTTTAAACTTGTAAAATTACCAAATATTCATTATTAAGCAAATAAACTATATTTTTCAGCTTTTGAAAAAGTACTGTAGGATTAATTCTAAACGCAAATAATCAATTATAAGCAATACAATCCAAACACTTTAAAAAAATTATCTACGTTATTGTGACGTAATAATCAAATAATCTTTATCATAATGCAAAATCAAACACCACCTTAATATAAAGTTCAAAATATATTCTTATTAATTTATATAATCTATGAAATGTAAAATATATACAGAAATAAGATCACTTTATACCAAAAAAAAATTATTCAAAGTAATTTCTATCTATCATTTAAAAAAATTGTTGGATTCAAATACATGTGATATCAACTTAAATGATGTTTGGTTGACTATAATAAATTAGTAAGATTATGAATTTGATAGTAAGTCGAAATGAGATTAAAATTTAGACATTGTGAAAAATTAACTCAATTTTAATATTTAACATATTTTATTTGTTAACTAATATTTTAATTTCAATTTATTTTGAAACATTTCAACCAACCAAACACCATTTTATTTTTATTTCCACAAATCAAACCTTATCATGTCAACACAAATTGTCATAATTAGATGTAACAAAATGCATTGCATATTTTCTTATTATAACAGATTATATACGATTAGTTGATTACTGTAACACTCTCTCTTTTACACATAAAAGTCACGTCATAATAGTATCATAAGTGATATTATCGCATAGAATCCATAATACACCTGTCAGAGGTTAATACAAATCACTGATATTTAAAAAATTTTATACAATTGTCTTCACAAAATCTCATATGTCAAATACAAATGGAGTCCCATACAACTAACATAACACCAACAGCTGGCTGATATACACATACTGAACATGAATATAAAACTGATTAACAATCTCAAAAGCTAAAGTCAGCATACAACAGTTACACATAAAATCTCGATCAATCCCGACTCCTACTTCTGCGGCCGCTGCTGCTGTGACTCAACCTTCTAACTTCCTGAGACACGTTAGACTCAAATACGTAAGCTGCGAAACTCATGAGCACGCGAGGGTTAGACTCTGCAGAAATAAACACATAGCACATATAAAATCACAAATAGCTCAACACAATACTCAAAAGCGCCTCATAATCTCTGATGAAGTCTCGAACTCAGTGCACATCTCAACTCAAGGGGACGTTGTTCCCCACCTAACAGACTGCACACAGCACTGGTTAGCTACTCAATAAGCACACAGGAGCGACCTGGCGATAACACTGCCGTATATATACGATCTCATACTTCATGACTAGTTAGCGACAGTCGGCCTGCCCGATCCCCATCGCAGATACTCTGGAAGTGATCTCAACTCATACACACACATATTACATGTAACAGAAGTAAATAGGATCATACCTGAGGCGCCACATCTCTGTCTCATACACAAAACACCACAATAGTACGCATATATCACTCGTAAAAATAAATGTGCGTTTTGAAAAGATTTGAGTACTCACCTGATCACTGACAATCAATCTCAACCGAACTCGTCAGATTTCTATCGCGGCTTAACTCGTTGCTATCTCGTGAAACACCCATTTCAACATAATATTATAATTAATGGAATTACATTAGATTAACCATGATTAACATGGTTCAAAAGAAAATCGGGCATGACCCGTTTGCACGGAGTCTAATTCCCTGATTTGCTTTGTGTATATGTAAATGGAAGCAAATTATATATACTTACAAGCTACTTGAAATTTTGGTACAACAACTATCATTAATTGTCAAAAACATCTAAAACTGATGAACAAGTGGGTGGTCTACCTAATTCCCCAAAACAATAGGCTTCAAGCTTTACCCAAAAAGGACGACAGTACGGACAACTAAATCTTGGAACCGGAACCAGCAATCTCCTTGCCATTAACACTAGCACCACCTGTGATACATGAAGTATAGAAAATTAGCAAATAAAATTTGCTAAGTAAGTTACTAGATCGATACGGCATGCAAAACATAAAACATGCATCAGTAATAAAAGTAGTTATCAAAAGAGACATGTGCAATATCTTAATAAAGTGTTGTGGGAATAGAACCCACTATCACATTGGTCATGAGGGAGACTCGTGAACCTGTACGTTGCCAGCCCGGATTAGAACTGAGTCTAGACAACTCCAACCGGCACCCGAAGTCCGGCCACCTACTCTGTAAGCTTCCGGAAGTAAGAATTTATACGCACAAACACGCAGTAAGGCGTTTATTATAAATAGTAATTTGGACGTCCAGTGAGGCCAAATGAATGGGCATAGCCCATAATGGGTTTAAACAGGTACAACATGGTATATATGAAAGGAATCATCAAAGCATAGTATAAGTGTCAATGTGTATAACTGGTGGTGTCAAATAAGGTTTTATGGCCATAGGCCAAGATCATGTAACCAATCGCCAGCCAGTGCAATGCATCATATGAGAGGATGATGCCCAGTAGATATGCACGATGTGATAGTTAAAAAATAAACATGTAATTATGTATGCAACACACATATGAATGCTAGAACTCACAACAATAGGCTAAAAGTAGCATTCAAGTCGTTCAACCACCAATAAGCCCTTTTAAGCTTGAATTCTGTCCTTAACTTCTCAATTTGGCAACCGACCCTTCTTTTACGACCCAAACCTATTAAACATTAATACTCAAAGCATTATAAGTTTATTGCATTATAATATAAGGTTTGGAAGTTGTTTAAAGTGTTTAATTGTTCCCAATTGGAGTTATCGAATTCTAACAACACTTCTTGTGTTTTGATAGTTTTTATAGGCTTCTAGGTAGTAATCAAGGTCAATTTATGTATTACATAAGTATATAATAGTAATATAGTCTTATACTAGCCTAACAAGGCTTAAAACATGAGTTTTCAAAGGAACAGGGGCTTGACTCGCCGAGTCATATGATCGACTCGTCAAGTCCTATAAATCGGAGCAATTTCCACATTCCAGTATGGTCGACTCGTCGAGTCATGAAGGGCGACTCGCCGAGTTGCCTAAAACCCACACATATCGCTTCCAATTTTTATTCCCCTGCTCGAATCTTTTACCTTCAAACTCGACTTCAGGACCTTTAAACACTCATATAGGCATGTTTTATGCCTTAATTGACTAACACAAACATATATAAACATAATCTAACATCCTTTCACTACAAAATTTACCACTTTTGCCATTTAATTTCTTAAAATTACATATATGAAAACCAACTCTATTTGCAGTTAAATCTTATGAACCCATCATCTTTTCTATCCCTCTGCATTTCACTACCATTTCAAGGATTATGAAGAAAAAGGAGATGAAGGTGAAACACACCCACAAAAGAATACATAAGTAATTACCTTGAGTGTAGTTGTAATTGATTTTATAATTTCCTATAACCTTCTAGCCAAATTTTTTCCAGAAATTGCTAGCCCTAATAAGCTCCCTCTCTTCTTGATAGTAAAGGAGATTTTGGTTGAAAGCAAATGAATGGGGACAGGCATCGATTGAGGCATAATTTCCCTAAATTGGTCAAGAATCTTGCAATTAACCCCCCCCCCCCCCCCCCTTAATTCTCATTTTTTAGATTTTGACCACCAAGACCCTTTACACTATCATATTCATATGCATATGCTTAAGTTGATTGTACCATAGCTTTAAAGCTGGTACATACTTGTTGGAGTTGTCAAGTTACAAGGTTCAAAACACATAGTACAAGTAAATAAAGTGTGTGATTGATAATCCTATAATAAGTATAATTAAAACATTAAATTGAAATTCATTTGGACATTAAGTAATTTAATTAATACCTTAATTATATGGATGTTACATCTCAACCCTGTATACATAACGAATTCCAGAACATTAATCCAAACCCAACTGATACGCAACACAAACCCAAACACCGACTCTGTAATTGAATCGGACTCCAACAGTAGGCCCAAACGGGCCCTAAAGCCCACACCCGGATCTGACCCTAATACACGGATCGCGGCCCCGCACCCGCGCTCGTCGCGGCCGCGCTCCTCATCGCTGCTCACCCTACCCCGCCCGCACTACACTCATACGCGGTCGCACCCAAGGGATCGCGACCGCGATCATGGACTAGCATGTACGCTCTGGTCCTTTTCCATGGCTGTTCTAGGGAGAACTCATCTCCCAAACCCGATTTTAGTCACCCAACTCAAGGAATCAACATATATATCTATCCTACAGGCTACACAACCAACATCCATGATTTCATAGACCACAACATGATTAAATTCAACAAAATCAATCCTCTTACCTTGATTACCTTAAAAACACCAAGATGAGGAGATTGAAGGTGGATTCATCAACAATATTTGAAGAGATCTGTTGGTTCCTTCTTGTTTTAGCACTAGCAACACACCCACACACACTTTACTGAAATTGTAGGATAGCAAAAGAAGAAAGAATTTCAAAGACACCCCCGTTATATACACTTTCTATTTTTAGTAACCCGGTACCCAGATATCTGAACCCGATATCGCATTTTCAATATTAATATCAATTTAACCCGTTTAAATCCGCGATCTCATAATTATTAATAATCCGCTTAAATAATAACTCGGTGCCACGTATGCCACGATCCCGACACGTATGACTCCGCTAATCGGGATTTTATTCGACCAACGCAATAATAGTATATCCAATAAAATAAACCCACGTACCAGGTTAAATTTTGGGATGTTACAATTCCTCCCTTCTTTAAAAGATTCCGTCTCGGAATCTAACTCGAAGTCTGGAATAATTGGGGATAACGGCTCCTCAACTCTGACTCGGGCTCCCAAGTGGCGCTTGTACCCATATGATATCTGCACTGAATGAGTACTAACGCAATCTCTTTATTCCTCAGCTTCTTCACTTTCCGGTTGGTAATCGCTTCGGGCTGTTCTACGTATCTAAGCTGATCGTCAACGGTGATCTACTGATCATCTTTGGCCAGATCTTTCTCAAATGACTCACATGGAACACATCGTGTACACCAGCCAACTTTAGAGGCAATTTCAATCTGTACACCTGATCCCGAACTCTGGCAATGATCTCAAACAGACCTATGTATCACGGACTTAGCTTACCTCTGTGTCTGAATCTGATAACTTCTTTCCACGGCGATACCTTCAGCATAACCCGGTCCCCAACTCTAAACTCAAGCTCGGTCAAACGACGGTCAACATAACTCTTTAGTCACTCGCTGACCTCACCCTAAAACACAGGAGTTAAACATTTACGCCCGTATAACGCCTCAAAACGGAGCCATCTTAATGGTGGCATAGTAGCTGCTATTATACGCAAACTCAACTAATGGTAAGTGCACATCCCAACTACCACTGAATTCAATCGCATAAGCTCGCAACATATCTTCGAGAGTCTGATTCGTGCGTTCAGTTGGCCTGTCTGTCTGGGGTCTATACATCGTGCTCAACTAAACCATCATGCCCAATTCTCTCTGGAAGCTTTACCAGAACCGCGAAGTAAACCGAGTTTCCCTGTCAGAAGTAATCGATTTCGGATTCCCGTGCTTTGATACAATCTCATTAATGTACAGTCGTACCAACTGATCCATAATAATAGTGCCACAAACTGCCAAGAAGTGTGCACTCGTCGTCAGTCTGTCCACAATCACCCAGATCATATCATTATCTCTAACCGTGTATGGAAGTCTAACATTAAAATCCATCGTAATATGGTACCACTTCCACTCGGGGATCTCTAATGGTTGAAGGTGACCGTGAGGCTTCTGATGCTCTGTCTTCGCACGCAGACAAGACATACATCCCTCAACATAGCGACCCACATCTCTCTTCATCCCTGGCCACTAATAGAACTCACGCAAATCTCTATACATCTTTGTGCTCCCGGGAGGATAGACAGTCTCGACCGGTGCGACTCATCAAGTATCAGCTGGTGAAGATTACCAACTCTCGGAACCCATACTCGATCATGATAAGTGAACAACCCTCTGTTATCTCTTATCAAAGTCTCAATTTGCCCAGTAAGCCGCTCCCTCTTCACATTCTCGGCTCGGAGACCCTCTTATTGCGCCAATCTTAAACTCTCAATCAAGGTCAAAGTGATCTCAAGTCTCGCAGCACGGGAAATCACAATCTGGCCGCATGCCTTGCGGATAAACAAATACTAAAGAATCTTATGGTCAGTATATACAACGAATCGAGACCCATACAGATAATGTCACCAAATCTTCAACGCTAACACAATAGCGTCTAACTCAAGATCATGCACGGTATGCATCTCCTCGTAAGTCTTCAGCTGACACGACGCATGTGCAATCACTTTACCCCACTGCATCAGGACACAATCCAACCCAGTACCGGACGCATCACAATATACCACAAAATCTTCTGTACCCTCTGGTAGCGCTAAAACTGGAGCCTAACACAACCGGGTCTTCAACTCTCTAAATGCACGATCCTGCTCCTCAGACCACTTGAAAAGCATGGACCGTCGTGTCAATCTCGTCAACGGCATGACAATCCTCGAAAAGTCCTGGATAAATCGATATTACCAAGCAAGACCCAGAAAGCTACGAACCTCAGGCACTGTCTTGGGCGGCTCCCAACTCATAACAACCTCTATTTTGGCAGGATCCACTTTAATCCCCTCAGCGCTCACCACATGCCCCAGAAACTGAACTTCTCGCAACCAGAACTCGCACTTGGAAAATTTCGCATACAATCTCTATTTTTGCAGCACGGTTAAAACCTCTCGCAGGTATTGTTCATGGTCCTCAGCGCTCCTCAAGTAATTCAAGCCGTCGTCGATAAACACTATTACAAAACGATCCAACATCGATCTACACACCATGTTCATCAAATCCATAAAAGCTACGGGCGCGTTAGTCAGTCCGAAGGGCATCACAAGAAACTCATAGTGGCCATAACGTGTCCGAAACGCAATCTTCGGGACATCTTTATCTCTAACCTTCAGCTGATGAAAACCAGATCTCAAATCAATCTTTAAGAAATAACTCGAACCCTGAAGCTGATAAAACAAGTCGTCGATACGTGGAAGCAGATATCTATTCTTCACTGTCACCTTGTTTAATTCTCTATAATCAATACACATCCACATGGTACCGTCCTTCTTCTTCACAAACAACACAGGCGCTCCTCATAGGGATGAACTCAGACAGATAAACCCATTATCTGGTAGCTCCCGTAGCTGTGACATCATCTCTCGCATCTCAGTAGATGCCAACCTATAAGGCGTCTTAGCTATAGGCACCGCTCCAGGGATAAGATCAATACGAAACTCTACTTGACGATCTGGCGATAACCCATGAAACTCATCTGGGAATACCTCGGGGAACTCTCGTATCATTGGTATATCCTCTATGGTCTTTTTCTCTTTGCGGGCGTCAACTACATAAGCCAAGAAAGTCTCACACCCCTTAGACACATATCATTGAGCTCTAGCCATGAAAACTATCCCATTCTCACCTCGACGTCGTTCCCCGTACACGGTAACACTCTTACTGTCTGAAATGGGTATACGAATCATCTTCTTCGCACATAAGGTATCATCCTGTCTAGTTGTCATCCAATCCATACCCACAATCACATAAAAAAAAACTGATCTCAATTGGTAAGAAATCAATCAAAAACCGGTGAGTATCAATCTCTAATACACAACCTATGTACACCCGGCTCACTAATGATGTACTCCCATCAACTCTCTCAACAATCAACTAAATAGACAAAGAGTAGAAGAGACAGAAAAATACGCACAAAATGAAATAGACACATACGAGCGGTATGCTCTAGAATCAAATAACACACGGGCACTAAGTCCGTTCAGAATATATGTACAAGAAACCACGTCTGTCGACTATCGAGCCTCCTCTATCGTCGCCTGAAACACCCTACCTTGGGCTCTGGGAACTGTCTCATGTCGACTCGAAGTAGCGGGCTCAGCTCTAGTCCCGCTGGTACTCGCTTCATGCATTGCTGCCCCTATCTCCAGACAATCTTTCGCAATGTGGCCCGACTTCCCACAAAGGAAGCACAACGAATCCCTCCAAGTACAAGTAACTGTCGTGTGCTCATATTGACCACACATGTAGCATCTCGGCTGCTCAGGCATACACCGCCCAACATGTTGACGGCGACATCATGGGCAATCTCTCTCGCCAAAAGAACTATCAGGACGGCTCTCTGACGGCCGAGACCCCTGTCCCATACTGCCCTGACTTGGAGCACTTAATCACGAGCTCTGACTCTGACTGGGGGCCCCATACCTCTGACTCTGGCATGACCCTCTCGGTCGCTGATCTTGACCCATGTCTCTGTCTCTACGAGACCCAGAACTCTACTCCTGAAAACGCCACTGGTCTGGCTGTCTGTCTCTAAGGGGGCGTTTGGTTCGCGGATTTCCTGGGATTCTCTGGGATTTGTATTTAAAATCTTGTGTTTGGTTTGCAGATTTCTGTAAGGATTTTAAATCCCAAGATTTCTGAAATCCCTTACTTCTTTGTTATTTAAAAACCTAGCCTCCCCTCTAGGATTTTAAATCCCAGTTACCTTACATTTTTCAGAATAACAAAATTTTTCTGAAAGATAATGTAGATTTTGTGACAAAATCCTGACAAATGCAAATGCTGCATAATGCAAATCCTTTAACAAAATGCAAATCCCCAAGGAAAAAAATCTGCAAACCAAACACCCCCTAAGAGTATCTCGTGGGTAGCGCCAATAACTAGGAGACTGCTCTAACGTCTCTGTCCTTTGTCGCTGTGTCGGCGAATTCTCCTTCTGTTTCTCTATTTCCTGCTCTCTTATGCGGGCCATCTCTAAAGCCTTGGCAAATGTAGGAGTATCGTGCATCCCTACAAACTCGCGGATATCGGATCTCAAACCATCGATAAAAGCATTAGCCTTTCGGCTCTCTGTATCAATATGTTGGGTGGCAAAGCGAGTACTCATCAAACTTATCCACATATTGTTGTACTGTTATATCACCATGCTGTAAACAAAGGAAACGACGCTCCATCTCTCGTCGCTCATCACCGGGAATATACTGCAACTCAAATACTGCCCGGAACTGTTCCCAGGTCATATCATATGCCGCAGACGGTGTCATAGATGACTCGATGGACTTCCACCACTGTGAAGCCCCTCCCCTCAACAAGTACGTAGCATACCCAACCATATCTCCGGGGTCTACATGCGTGACCCGAAAGGCCGCCTCCATCTCTCGTTCCCACGCCATTACCACACCTGGCTCACCCCCGCCTCGGAACTCTGGTGAAGCTCCTGTCATGAAATCATTGAAGGACCCACCCCGTTGAGTAGTAGAAGATGACCCACCAGCCCCGGACTCAGCACCTGTTAATGGATACTAGCTCCAACACCCTGGCATGTACCCTGATGATCGAAAAACTATGCCAGAATGTCGAGTAGATCTGATTTGCGGTCATACTCATCGCCCGCTGTTCTGTCTGAACCTGAACCTTCGCCCTGACCTGCCATAATAATCTGCACAAAATGAAGTAATTAATATAACAAATAAAAGCCACGTCAAAATAGTATCAAAAGTGGCATTATCGCATAGAATCCATAATACACGTGTCAGAGGTTAATACAAATCACTGATAATTAAAAACTTTTATACAATTATCTTCACAAAATCTCATATGTCAGATACAGACAATGGAGTCCCATACAACTAACATAACACCAACAGCTGGCTGATAGACATATACTGAACAATAATATAAAAATGATTAACAATCTCAAAAGCTAAAGTCAGCATACAGCAGTTATATAAAATATCTCGATCGATTTCGACTCCTAATTCTGCGGCGGATGCGGCTGTGACTCAACCTTCTAACCGCCTAAGACACATTAGACTTAGATACGTAAGCTGGGAAGCTCGTGAGCACGCGCATGTTAGATTTTGCAGATCTAAACACATAGCACAACACATAGCACATATAGAATCACAGATAGCTCAACACAATACTCAAAAGCGCCTCATAATATCTTATGAAGTCTCGAACTCAGTGCACATCTCAACTCAAGGGGACGTCATTCCCCAGCTAACAGACTGCACACAGCAATGATTAGCTACTCAATAAGCACAGGAGCGACCTGGCGATAACACTGATGTATATATATGGTCCATACTTCATGACCAGTTAGGGACAGTCGGCCTGCGCGATTGCCAATCACGGATACTCTAGAAGTGATCTCAACTCATACACACACATATTACATATAACAAAAGTAAATTGGATCATACCTGAGGCTCCCATCTCTGTCTCATACATAAAACACCACAATAGTACACATATGTAACTCGTAAAATAAACGCGTGTTTTGAAAAGACTCGAGTACTCATCTGATCACTGACAATCAATCTCAACCGAACTCGTCAGATTTCTATCGTGGCTTAACTCGCTGCTGTCTCGACCCTGTATACATAACGAATCCCAGAATATTACTTCAAAACCAACTGATACGCAACACAAACCTAAACACCGACTTTGAAACTGAACTGGACTCCAACAGTAGCCCCAAACGGGGCCTAAAGCCCACACCCGGATCTGACCCTAATACACGGATCGCGGTCCACACTCGCGCTCATCGCGGTCGCGCTCATGATCTCGGTCACGCTTCTCATCGCTTCTCATCCTACCCCGCCCGCACTACACTCCTCGCGACCTCGCCCAAAGGATCGCCACCGCAATCACGGACGAGCAGGTACGCTCTGATCCTTTTCCATGGCTGTTCCAGGGAGAACTCATCTCCCAAACCCGATTTTAGTCACCCAACTCAAAGAATCAACATATATATCTATCCTACAGGCTACATAGCCAACATCCACGATTTCACAGACCACAACATGATTAAATTCAACAGAATCAATCCTCTTACCTTGATTACCTTAAATACACCAAGATGAAGAGATTAAATGTGGATTCAGCAACAACACTTGAAGAGATATGTTGGTCCCTTCCTGTTTTAGCACTAGCAACACAACCACACACACTTTATTGAATTTCTAGGATAGCAAAAGAAGAAGAATGAATTGCAAAGACACCTCCCCCCTTATATACACTTTCTATTTTTAGTAACCCGGTACCCAGATATCGGAACCCGATATCGCATTTTTAATATTAATATCAATTTAACCCGTTGAAATCCGTGATCTCATAATTATTAATAATCCCCTAAAATAATAACTCGGGGTCACGTATGCCACGATCCCGACACGTATAAATCCACTAATCGGGATTTTATTCAACCAACGCAATAATAGTATATTCAAGGTTATCAAGATCTAGATCTTACCTATATCATTTTCGACTCTGCAAGATCGGGATCGTAGGATCGGATTCGGATCGTAAGATCCTACCACGAATCACTACTTTTTATTTTTTTTCTGGGTACTATGATTTATGATTTTATATTATAAAGTAAGTATATAACACTTCAAAAAAAATATTTATACAGTAAATAGGAAAACACCGTACATTCATGTTTAAAATATTCATGGTCATCCAAAAAAAAGTCAACCAATTATACATCTTATAATTTGACTCACTATCTTAATCGATAAAATGATTGGATCTAGGTAAAAGGTTGGATCGAATAGGTAAACGATCCTACGGGAACCCGGTTAAAAGAGTTCGGACCGAGTATAATGTAGGAACGAATCGGTTACCGATGCTACGATCCTATGAAGGATCCCACGATCCTACATCCAATCCTTTTTTAAAACAATCCTTTTTTAAAACAATCCTACACCGATCTTGATAATTATTGCATACTTGGTTTCTTTCCTTCTAGAAAGACTTGTTTGGGCTTATGCGAGGCACATTGGACCTCACTATACTTCATGTGCTTTATGGAGCTATACTTCGTTGAATACCTTGTGAAGCTAATAGTTGACATGTTGATAGTTGTTGCATACTTGCTTTCATTCCTTCTATGAATGATTTGTTTGGGCTTGTGTGAGGCCCGTTGGACCTCACCATGCTTGATATGCTCTCAAATGACCTCACCTGGATATCCATGGATAATGTTGGGCTAGCTCTAAGCCTAAATTGAGCAATATGTTGGACTAGCTCTAAGTCTAAATTGAGCAATATGTTGGACTAGCTCTAAGTCTAAATTGAGCAATATGTTGGACTAGCTCTAACTCTAAATTGAGCAATATGTTGGGCTAGCTCTAAGCCTAAATTGAGCAATATGTTGGACTAGCTCTAAGTCTAAATTGAGCAATAAAGTTGGGCTAGCTCTAAGCCTAAATTGAGCCATAATGTTGGGCCAGCTCTAAGCCTAAATTGAGCACTCGATCATATTGGTTATAGAACATACTCGTTGCTTATCATTGCATGCTTGTATCTTATGTATCCTTCTAATCTAGCAACTCACTCAACTTTGTTGACCTCTTTTAGTTGTTAAACCCCTTTCAGGTAAAGGAAAGCATCACACATGACCATCTTGGTAGTGGATTGGACCTTGACTAGCGGCTCCATTGTGTTCGCTTATCTTTGATAAAGCTTTGGGGTGGGGATTTAGTGGACTCCCGTTTTGGTATATGCTCGAGAATGAACTTAGCTTTTATGCATGGTTAGATAGTTTGGATGTTTAAAATTTGTAACCCAATCTGCTTCGATCCAGGATACCCCACACTTTGCTCATTATTAGGTGACAAAGTGGGAAGTATCATGTTGATGGCTTTTGAATATTGAAAATTTAAATTTGACCACATTTTCCGCAAGTGTATTCTGATAATTATGGTTAATTGTTCATGAAACATCATTTTAGTTGGAAGGGTGTTTCAATTTGGTATCAGAGCCTGTGTTCAATGACTGAGTATAGTCGACGATACTCAACACTGAACGCGGCTTCAGATGCTGGTATTGACCCACCTAGGCAACACTTGTAAAACAATCTTAAGGTTGAATTCGGCCTAGGATGGGAATGTAATGGGTAGACCGTAGGTCCATAATGTGGTATATGTGTACTCGTGTATATCTTTAATCCTCGTAATGTAGCTAAGATGGATAATGATGAATTGTGATAAAAATTATGATATGTAATGGACGAAACTCGTATTGTCCCTACTATTTGGCTTTCTTAATTGTGAAATCTTTTCATGTAAGATAATGACAAGAAAGCATAAAAGTCGATAACCTAATAATCAATATGAATTATGTGAGATTTTAGCATGCTCATATTAAGTGGAAAACCCCATCATTGGTGGGTTGATCATGATAAGCAAGTGTATCAATTACACAACAATATTGAAATGTCGGATAGAAGTGTAATGACACTTATGTTTGAGATATAAAATAGCTGGTGATGTATGTTGTGGACGAACATACGTGGATAAAATCATGCTTATAGAGATAATATTTTGCATGTTGCTACTAATTGTGAACATTTGAACTGTTAGTTGAGCATTTTGATGACATCTATATTGCTTGTATATGTGCTTTGTTTGCATTGACATGTTTTAACATGAACTATATGAACCATTGGGTATGCTAATGTGATTTCAACATGCATGATTTACGATCTGAACATTGATTGGAACAGGCTACTGTTGCATCTGTTAATGGATTGATATAATTGTCGTATTCTAGTTGAGGTTGATCATATTTGTTGTAACAACTGGCCTAAAAATAAGGTATGAAACTCAAAAATTAAACTAATATAAAACTCGAATAATGATATAATGAAACTCGATTAGTAAAGATCTAAACTCGAATAACACTTTGATGAAACTCGAATAAAGAAACAATTTTCTCGGATGATGCAGTATAAAACTCGAATGATGAAGATACAAATCTCGATTTCTAAGGGATGAAACTCGAATAAAGAAACATAAAACTCGAATAAACTACATAAAACTCGAACAGTTAAACAAAGAAACTCGATTAAAGA
Source organism: Centrapalus pauciflorus (assembly GCA_020465985.1). Classification (NCBI taxonomy): domain Eukaryota; kingdom Viridiplantae; phylum Streptophyta; class Magnoliopsida; order Asterales; family Asteraceae; genus Centrapalus; species Centrapalus pauciflorus. The sequence goes on along the minus strand of JAANYP010007762.1, from coordinate 118,494 downwards.
AGCAAGAAACTCGGGCAATGTAGTATAAAACTCGACTATAGCTATATGAAACTCGAATGACAAAGGCATAAAACTCGATCAAAGTGTGATAAAACTCGGGCATAATGTTATATAACTCGATTGACGCTGCAACAAACTCGATTCACACTTGAATCGAGTTTAACATTCCAGAAAAATTTTCTAAGTATGTATATATATATCAGTATTTATTACTACCACCTTTCGTGCATGCTTTTGTACTTTTATTGATATAAAATTTGAAAACACATACTACTTATCACCCTAAAAAGTAAGTTGTCCTTTAAAGGACAACTAGATGTACTTTTGTATTATTTTAATAATAAACTCCATGCAACATACAATCATGAAATCGGCCACACTTATTTTTGTCCAACACTCAACCGAAACACCTTTTTACTTTTCATCATTTCACTAAATCTTAATTAGTTTATCATTATTTTTAATAACCGATTTTCTTCTATAAATAAAAGCCAATACCCATTTTCAAAAATCACACCAACACACATATTCTCTCAAGAAAGAAAATCGGCCAACCATATTTAAGGATTTCAAGTGTTCTTCAAACCTTTGTAAGTTTTCTTATTTAGCTTACTTTCCACCTTAAAATTTATCAAACAGACAAAGTCTTATGTATATTTACCAACCACAAACACTTAAATAAATTTTATACTTTTTTACTAGCACACTGTTCTCTTATAACCACTCGTAAATCATCATGCCAAAATTTTATATATATGCTCTATTTTTCATGCACATGCACATGCTCATAGATACATGTATATTTATGAATATATGTATATATATATGTATACATACATACGTGAGTATGCATGCATGCAGCAAATTATTTTTAGAAATAAATATCTATAAATCGATATTCACATATAAAATCCCACGAAATTATTCATACATCACCCCACAAGTACATGAAAATAATTACGAAGTACTCAAACTCGTATTATGATAATATTGACCCGAACTCGTAAAAATATTAGGACAAGTCTCAACTATACAAACAAGTGTTCAACTCAGATCCAAAAACATCATCAAAAATCAACAAGGTGAGTCTTCATAGTCCCCTTCTTCACATTATTATGTTTTGGGATGAAATACATGCTTCGTTTTTATATGGACACAAAAACTTCTCGATTCTATTATGTATTACATATGTGATTTCCGCCCTTATATCATGAAATCGTTAGTTGCATTTGTTTGCAAGCGCAAATATATTGTGGATAGATCTATTGGGAGTCATGTCCCCCACTCGGGTTAGTGGTTTAGCTAACTGCGGGTGCATATATATTCAACACACGGTATTACGTATGGGAATACTGCTCGGGGCAAACTCATTCTAATTAAGCTTCGGTGACATGATGGTTTATGTAATACATCTCATGGAATTTATGATTTTATAAATTCAACTCATCTGATAATGTCCATACAACTGGTCTTTTCGCGTAAACCTATGAACTCACCAACAATTTTTGTTGACGTATTTTAGTATGTATTTTCAGGTAATTAAGGCAAGTGTGCCTTCGGATACACCAACTTTCAAGCTTCCGCATTTCATGGAGTCGCATGCATATTTCGAAACTAACGGAGATTTGACTGCATTATTTTTGGACGCATTAATTATGTATCAGAATCTCTGTAATACGCGAACTTCATTCCTTTCATTTTGTAAAACATTAATACATTTTTAAATTTTAATGATGTAATATTTCGAAAACGTCCATATAGTGGTCGTTCGTTATAATTATGGTTACGCTTCCGCACTCGTCACGTCTCGCTGCCAACCAAGGTAGCAGGGTGTGACAGATTGGTATCAGAGCCATAGTTATAGTGAACTAGGTTGCATTAGTACCCTAAACTATAACTGCACATAAAATTTGCTGATTTTAAGAATGTTTTTGTAACTAACTAAAAGATTACAAATGAACCTTGTTAGCAGAAACTATGAACCATCCAGAAACTATCATTCTATCTGACTCAGAGGAGGAATACACTCCCGCAAGTCCCACGGCCACGGAAGTCTTCCCAGAAGAAGAAACCTCGGAGGAGGAGGACCCCTCGGAAGATCCGATGGAGGAATCCGAAGAAGAGCCGATGGAGGAAGAGGATCCCTCACCACCGACGGTCCCTGCTCGCGTCCCATACCACCCGGCCGAACCATCATATAAGCCGTATAGGCCTTACCCTAACGGCCCAAAGATGTTGTACACACCCCAGAAACGGGTAAACATACCTAGAAGGGAGACTATTCCTGTTCCGACTCCCCAGGCCAATCCCCCACACCGACGGGTAGACGCCCGGCGATGGGGCTGGATACCAGAGACCCTCCGCGAGTGGAGGCAGATGGAAGGAATTCCTCCTACTTTTGAGATCGGAGGACCATCCTCCGCACCTGTCTCATCGCTCACCCAAGAGCCTGCCGATCAGACCATACCACTTTTGGTCGCAAGGTCTACCAGGCATGACCACCAGATTCGGTCACTTAACCTGGATATCGGGGAGATGACCGCTCGTTTGGAGCGGGAGGAGTTGCAAAACTCCAACATATATTGGGCCAATCAGCACGCCCTTGCTATACAGCAGGACGGACTGAATGAGCTTCGGCAGCAACTAGCCGAAAGCCAAGCCCGGGTCGAGGAGCTGACGCAGCGCCTCAGTGCGATGGAAAAGGGAGAGACCCCTGATCACTCCCACACCTAGTACTTTTCCATTTCCTTTGTATTAGTAGGAAAAATATCATGTAATAGCATAGGATAAAAATTTTCGGGTAATAACCCGCCCCTAATGTAAGAAAAATTTCGAATGATTAATGAAAATTCCCAAGATATTTATGAGATTGTGCTTGATGATTATAGTATTGTGCTGCATCTTTAAGATTCAACTTCTTACACTATGATTTTCTTCAAACTTCAAGATAATGCCGCCAAAACGAACAATGAATGCAACGGACATTGAAGAGCTTGTTGCACAAAGGGTGGCTGCTGCCATAGCTACCTACGAGGCAAACCGGAATAGCACAGCCAATGGGGATGGTGGTGCCAGTCGCACCACGGGAGGAGCTGAAACTCACACGAAAGGTTGTGGGATTAAAGGGTTTTTAAGTTGCAAACCCCGGTGTTTCAATGGAACCGAAGGAGCAGTCGGTTTGATCCGTTGGTTTGAAAAATTAGAATCCGTATATCGTGTCAGCGGGTGTGCTGAAGGAGACAAGGTGAAATTTGCTACTCACACCTTGCAAGATAGCGCTCTCACATGGTGGAATTCCTACGTCCAGTCTGTAGGTATTGACGAAGCCTACCAGCTCACGTGGTCCACGTTGAAACAGATGATGACGGACGAGTACTGTCCGAGAAACGAACTCCAGAAAATGGAATCGGAGTTCTGGAACTTATCAATGAAAGGAACGGACATTGCAGGATATACCAACCGATTCCATGAACTAAGTATCCTATGTCCGCAAATGGTAACTCCGGAATACAAGAAGATTGAACGCTATATTTGGGGACTCGCTCCTCAAATACAAGGAAACGTCACAGCCTCCAACCCATCCACCATACAGGACGCCATCAGAATGGCCAACAATCTTATGGACCAGGTATCCCGGAGGAACGAAGCCAAAGCCGGAGAAAACAAGAGAAAGTGGGAAGAAAAGACCGGAAAGAACGCGGGTTCACAGTCCAAGAAGCCCGAGACCGTTAAAGCCTATGTAGCAGGAGTTGAGCCAAGGAGAAGCTATACCGGTACCAAGCCTTTTTGCACCAAATGCACCTTCCACCACAACTCTGGCCCCTGTCCAACCCAATGCGGAAAATGCAAACGTTTGGGCCATATGGATATGGCCAAAGATTGTAGATCCGGAGCCCCGGGTGCCAGTGGTAGCAACCCGAGGGGCTGTTTTGAATGTGGCGCAACTGGACACATCAAGAGTGAGTGTCCGAAATTAAGGAACGAAGGAGGAGCTCAGGGGAGAGCATTTGTGTTGGGAGCAGGAGACGCTCGTCAGGACCCCCACGTGGTATCAGGTACGTTTCTCCTAAACGATATTTACGCTTACGTACTCTTTGATACTGGGGCTAATAGGAGCTTTATATCTGATAAGCTTAGCCAGCAGTTGAATGTTACTACTCTTCCCTTAGACAACTCATATACAATAGAACTGGCGGATGGCAAAATAATAAAGGCAAGTAGTATCATTAAGGAATGCACACTAAAGTTAGCAGATCACTCCTTTAAGATAGACTTAATGCCTATAGAACTCGGAAGTTTTGATGTGGTGATTGGTATGGACTGGTTGTCACATAACCAGGCTGAGATTTTGTGTGGTAAGAAAGTGGTGCGAATACCACTCAGTAAGAAGAAAGTCCTCACGGTCCAAGGGGAAAAGAAGAACCGACAATTGAATGTCATATCCGGCCTAAGAACATTAAAATGTCTTAGGAAGGGTTGTCATGCAGTGTTGGTCCAGATCGTAGAAAAAGAGTCGAAGGAAAAACGACTTGAAGATATTCCAGTAGTACGTGACTACCCGAAGGTATTCCCGGAAGACTTGCCTGGGCTTCCTCCAGCTAGGCAAGTAGAATTTCAAATCGATTTGGTGCCAGGAGCTGCACCGGTCGCAAGAGCCCCATATAGGCTCGCACCTTCTGAGATGCAAGAACTATCCAGTCAATTGCAAGAATTGATGGATAAAGGATTTATTCGACCAAGTTCCTCACCTTGGGGAGCTCCGGTTTTGTTCGTTAAAAAGAAAGACGGATCCTTCAGAATGTGCATAGACTACCGAGAGCTAAACAAGTTAACGGTAAAGAACCGCTACCCTCTCCCTAGGATTGATGACCTGTTCGACCAGCTACAGGGATCTAGCTTCTACTCAAAGATTGATCTGCGCTCCGGTTATCATCAAGTAAAAGTTCGGGAAGAAGATATCCCCAAGACGGCATTCAGAACTCGTTATGGACATTACGAATTCCAGGTGATGCCATTCGGTTTAACCAACGCACCAGCCGTATTTATGGACCTCATGAATCGGGTGTGTAAACCATATCTGGATAAATTTGTAATAGTGTTCATAGACGATATCCTAATCTATTCCAGAAGTAAAGAAGAGCATGAACAACATCTCAAGTTGATCTTGGAGTTGTTAGAGAAAGAGCAGCTATACGCCAAATTTTCAAAATGTGAATTTTGGTTGCGAGAAGTAAAATTCCTTGGGCATGTGATCAACAGTCAGGGAATTCAGGTTGACCCATCAAAGATCGAGGCCATAAAGAACTGGGCAATCCCTAGAACCCCCACAGAAGTCCGCCAATTTCTAGGACTTGCCGGTTATTATAGGCGATTCATTGAGAACTTCTCGAAGATAGCAGGTTCCTTAACGGAGTTGACCCGTAAGGATGTGAAATACGTCTGGGGTGAAGAGCAGGAAAAGGCGTTTCAGCTGCTTAAGCAGAGGTTGTGTAGTGCACCAATTCTGTCCCTACCCGAAGGGACTGAAAATTTTGTAGTCTACTGTGATGCCTCGCACAACGGATTAGGTTGTGTGCTCATGCAAAGGGACAAGGTCATCGCTTATGCATCACGACAGCTCAAGATTCACGAGGTAAACTATACGACTCATGACCTGGAACTGGGAGCAGTGGTGTTTGCTCTCAAAATATGGAGGCACTATTTGTATGGAACCAAGTGCACGGTGTTCACGGACCATAAAAGCCTCCAGCATATTCTGAATCAGAAAGAGTTTAATATGAGGCAACGACGTTGGGTGGAACTTCTTAGCGACTATGACTGCGAGATTCGCTACCATCCAGGAAAAGCAAATGTCGTAGCTGATGCCCTAAGCCGAAAGGAACGGGTTAAGCCATTGAGAGTCCGAGCTTTGGTCATGACTATACAGTCAAACCTAAACTCTCAAGTCCGAGAGTCACAAGAAGAGGCAGTCAAGGAGGATAATCTACTGAATGAAGCATTGAGAGGCATGGATAAGCAGTTTGAAATTAAGTCAGATGGATGTCGATACTTCATGGGCAGAATTTGGTTACCGAAATTTGGAATCGTAAGGAAACTGGTCATGGATGAAGGGCACAAAACAAGATATACTATTCATCCAGGGTCGGACAAGATGTATCACGATTTGAAGGGATCATACTGGTGGCCAAACATGAAGGCTGACATTGCTACTTATGTCAGCAAGTGCTTAACGTGTTTAAAAGTTAAGGCTGAGCATCAAAGGCCGTCAGGATTGCTAGTCCAGCCAGAGATACCCCAATGGAAGTGGGAAAATATCACCATGGATTTTATCACTAAGTTGCCAAAGACTTCTGGAGGTTATGACACCATCTGGGTGATCGTGGATCGGCTGACCAAGACCGCACACTTCCTGCCAATCAAGGAGACTGACAAGATGGATAAGTTAACACGAACCTATCTTAAGGAGGTCGTCTCAAGGCATGGGGTGCCAGTATCCATTATATCAGACAGAGACAGCCGATTTACGTCAAGGTTCTGGCAATCATTGCAAGAAGCACTAGGAACGCGTCTGGATATGAGTACAGCCTATCACCCGCAAACGGACGGTCAGAGTGAAAGAACGATTCAAACATTGGAAGATATGCTAAGGGCATGTGTCATCGACTTTGGAAAAAGTTGGGACAGACACCTGCCATTAGTAGAGTTTTCTTATAACAACAGTTACCACTCGAGCATTAAGACCGCTCCATTCGAGGCACTCTATGGACGAAAGTGTCGATCACCTCTTTGTTGGGCTGAAGTAGGGGATAGTCAGATTACTGGACCTGAGATCATCCAGGAAACTACAGAGAAGATAGCCCAGATTCGGAACCGATTGAAGATTGCGCGGGATCGACAGAAGAGTTATGCAGACATCCGACGGAAGGATTTGGAATTCCAAGAGGGAGATCAAGTGATGCTGAAAGTCTCGCCTTGGAAAGGCGTAATCCGTTTTGGAAAACGAGGAAAACTCAATCCTCGTTATATCGGACCATTCAAAATCACCAGAAGAATTGGCCCGGTAGCTTACCGACTCGATCTACCCCCAGAGCTTAGTAACGTTCATAATACCTTCCACGTATCCAATCTTAAGAAATGTCTGGCGGATGAATCACTCGTGATACCCATGGACGAGCTGGAGATAGACGATAAGTTGAATTTCATTGAGCAACCGGTGGAAATAATGGACCGAGAAGTCAAGAAACTCAAGCACAGTCGAATTCCAATAATAAAGGTCCGATGGAACTCTAAACGAGGTCCTGAGTTTACTTGGGAACGCGAAGATCAATTCCGAGAGAAGTACCCCCAGCTGTTCTCAAAAGTCCAAGCAGAGGAGAACACGAGCTAATTTCGGGACGAAATTCCTTCAACAGGGGGAGACTGTAACAACTGGCCTAAAAATAAGGTATGAAACTCAAAAATTAAACTAATATAAAACTCGAATAATGATTGAAGAATGAACAGCTTGTGATGACCCTGCTCATCACAGGTTTGACCAACAGTGTAACAACTGGCCTAAAAATATAAGGTATGAAACTCGAAAGTTAAAACAATATAAAACTCGAATAATGAAGTAATAAACTCGAATGAAGTTTTATGAATCTCGAATCATATAGCAATAAACTCGAATGATATTACATGAAACTCGAATCATGTAAGTGTAAACTCGAATAATGATGTGATGAAACTCGATTAGTAAAGGCATAAACTCGGATAGCACTTTGATGAAACTCGAATAAAGAAAGAATTAAACTCGAACAATTAAACAAAAGAAACTCGATTAAAGAGGCAAGAAACTCGGATAACAAAGGCATAAAACTCGGATAACAAAGGCATAAAACTCGAATGACAAAGGCACAAAACTCGAATGACAAAGGCATGAAACTCGGGTATAATGATATAAAACTCGATTGACACTGCAACAAACTCGATTCACACTTGAATCGAGTTTAACATTCCAGAAAAATTTTCTAAGTACGTATATATATGCAGTAATAATAAATGCTGCCACCTCTTTTGCACGCCTTTTTGTACTTTTATTAATATAAAAATTGAAAAGCCATACTACTTATCACTCTAAAAAGTAAGTTGTCCTTTAAAGGACAACTAGCTTGTACTTTTGTATTATTATATTAATAAACTCCATGCAACATACACTCATTAAAATCGGCCACACTATTTTGTCCAACACTCAACCGATTTACCTTTTTACTTTTCATCATTTCACTAAATATTAATTAGTTTATCATTATTTTTTTTATAACCCTTTTTCTTCTATAAATAGAAGACAAAACCCATTTCACAAAAACACACCAACATACATATTCTCTCAAAGAAAGAAAAATCGGCCAACCATATCGATTTCAAGTGTTCTTCCACTTTTGTAAGTTTTTCTTATTTACTTTATTTTCCACCTTAAATATATTTACTAAAATTTACAACTCGGTTTTCATAATACTCGTAAAATCATCATGCCAAAAATTTTATATATATACTCTATTTTCATGCACATGCACATGCTCACAGATACATATATATATTTATGAATATATGTGTATATATATATATATATATATATGTATACATATATACGTGAGTATGCATGCATGCAGCAAATTATTTTTTAGAAATAAATATCCATAAATCGATATTCACGTATAAAATCCACAAAATTATTCATACATCACAAGTACATGAAAATAATTACGAAGTACTCAAACTCGTATTATGATAATATTGACCCGAACTCGTAAAAATATTAGGACAAGTCTCAACTATACAATCAAGTGTTCAACTCAGATCCAAAAACATCATCAAAAATCAACAAGGTGAGTCTTCATAGTCCCATTTTTCACAATATTATGCTTTGGGATGAAATACATACTTCGTTTTTATATTGACACAAAAACTTCTCGATTCTATTATGTATTACATATGTGATCTCCGCCCTTATATCATGAAATCGTTAGTTGCATTTGTTTGCAAGCGCGAATATATTGTGGATAGATCTATTGGGAGTCATGTCCCCCACTCGGGTTAGTGGTTTAGCTAACGGCGGGTGCATATATATTCAACTTACGGTATTACGTATGGGAATACTGCTCGGGGCAAACTCATTCTAATTAAGTTTCGGTGACATGATGGTTTATGTAATACATCTCATGGAATTTATGATTTTATAAATTCAACTCATCTGATATGTCCATACAACTGGTCTTTTCGCGTAAACCTATGAACTCACCAACAATTTTTGTTGACGTATTTTAGTATGTATTTTCAGGTAATTAAGGCAAGTGTGCCTTCGGATACACCAACTTTCAAGCTTCCGCATTTCATGGAGTCGCATGCATATTTCGAAACTAACGGAGATTTGACTGCATTATTTTTGGACGCATTAATTATGTATTAGAATCTCTGTATTACGCGAACTTCATTTCTTTCATTTTGTAAAACATTATTACATTCTTAAATTTTAATGATGTATTATTTCGAAAACGTCCATATAGTGGTCGTTCGTTATAATTATGGTTACGCTTCCGCATTCGTCACGTCTCGCTGTCAACCAAGGTAGCAGGGTGTGACAATCTGGATTGTCATGTGCAGGGGGAGCGGAAAATGAATTTATCTGTTTTTGAGAAAATCTGATACAATTTATCTGATATTTTGTAGGGGGAGCTGAGATTGAGAAATATGATATACATTTGAGGGGGAACAGTTTTCAGAAATTAAAGGGGGAGCATTTAAATATTTTTTTTTGAGTTTAATATTTTGTTTTGTGTATGTTATTATTTTTTTTGATTCTTTGAATTTTCATTTTTAAAAATTTTTTTTTTGTGTTGTTTTTGTTTTGTCTTGTTGAATTTTTTTTTTTTTTGAAATAATAGTAGGTGTTGATGTTTTTAAATGGGTTTTTCTTTGGTGAATATGGGCCGACATTATCATAATTAAAATTCAAATATGGGTCGGGTTATGAATCATTTGAACTTTTGAAATCCAACTATAAAGTTGAGTTTTTTAAATTCAAATTAAACTTTTCGAAACCTTGACCACTATTCACCGTCTTCTACACGACTTACTTCACCATTAAGAAACATCAATATTCAACATATTTTCAATAGATTCAAGAAAGTAGTTCATTATTCTGTGAGTAAAATTGTATATTTCTTTCTTTCATATCAATATTAGCATCTGTATGTGTCTGTTAGTGTTCATGTTCGTATTGTATCTTTTTGTGTATTTTTGAGTATTCATGGTGTTTCATAACTTCTGTTCAGTAAATTGAAATTAAATGTGTGATAGGCTTCGTATTGTAAACATGAACATGAATCTGAAATTTCATGAGTCATTTTTCATCACACAAACAGATATTTTGATTTTGGTATTCAAAAGTTTCGAGTTCAAGGTTTTTCTGAAATTTGAATTTTTAACAACTTAAATGTTGTTTTTAATCGAAGTTCAGTAAAACAAAAGTGTTTAAAATTGTTTTTCGAGTGGGACACAAGAGTTTAATCAATAATAAGGTCCCTGGAATCGATTTTTGGAAAATCTGTGAGAATATGCTTGAAAAATAATTTCAAGTAAAGTTTCTCGATCAAAGGTATATTCGAGAAAATTCTTAGTATCATTCGAGTTGAGTCAAGTGATAATCGAGAAAAGCTGTGTATCATGCGAGTTGATTGTCTATTTGACTTGGACTATTTTAGAACAAGAGTCTCAATTAACATATTGCCCGAGAGACTTATGGTTCATTCGAGTTGGCTTTATGTTGTATTCGAGGAAGTTCCTTCTTCATTCGAGTCTTAGTCATTGATCATTCGAGAACATTTAAGACTTAATCGAGAACCTTCATGTTCTATTCGAGTTTAATACATATGTAATTCGAGTTGAATATAGTCTTATCCGAGAATCACTCTGTTTTATTCGAGAAGACTGTAGATCATTCGAGTTGATACATAGACTAAGCCGAGTTGGTTCGAGAGTCATTCGAGTTTTTTCATATATCATCCGAGATTTATCAAGAGTCATTCGACATAGTTGCAGTTTCATTCGAGTTTAAATAAAATTTTTTACTAAGTGTTGAATTTTTTAATGTCTTAAGAAAAATGTGACATTTTTTCAAGAAGTTGTAATAAAATTGTGTTTTTCTAACATTGGTCTCTGAACGATTGACTCTGGAATCCTGTCAATAATAGTTTATTATTGTCTGGAATCCCGATGCCTTAAACAGAATCACAAATTTTTATAATTTCTGACGAAATGTTATATTTTTCTACTTTGAAGGATTTCATTTGTTTACCTGTCTTGTCTAACATGATTCTTACTTGTTTACAGGTTTCAAATGGCATCTCCAGATCATTCTCAGAATTCCAATTCATCAGATTCTCATTCGTCCTCCAATCATACACTTGTATCAACACCCGTTCGTTCAACCTCCGTTGCTAGACCTTCACCATCCACCATCATACCGGATAACCAACTTGTTAAACCCAAACATTGCCTACCCTTCAAAGACAACAACCATCGTTTGGATACAAATGTCATCAAAGTTAGTCACCCTATTATCGTAGATATTCTCAAAGGTCATCCTTTGGGATATCTTCTTCAGTACAAACCCTCTATCCCACAAGTTTACCTGCAACAATTTTGGCATACAGTCAAATTTGTTCCTGCTGATGGAAATCACCATTTTAAAGTAACCATTGACCAGTTTAAATACAAAATTACCCTTGCCAGACTTCGCCACAACTTGTTTCTTCCAAGAAGAATAGATACAGTTAACTTTCCTGAGTTGGCTGATTTTGAGGACTTTGTTTCTGATGAGGAGTTGGTTCATGACTTGATATGCTTGAGTTACTCAAAGCCACTTCCAAAAAGCTCCAAGTTTCATCAAAATGGATTAAATGGAGAATGGTACACATTATTTTGGATCATCAATAGATGTATGACGTCTAAGCATACAGGCATAGACAGGTGCAGCATTCACTTTCTACGGATTTTCCATGGGATTGCATTCAATAAACATTATGACTACGCTCAATGCATCTGGGAGGATCTAAAAGAAATAGTACTGGCTAAAACAACAAATAGAGCAAGGAAGTTCGTTCCACTTCAGAGATTTATTCAGATTCTTATCTGAGGGATCCTAAGGGCAAATGAAAATATACCCAAATGAATCTAATTCTAACCAATGCCCAGACTATGTGATGATGAGTTTACATGAGGTGCCAGATTCTCCAAATGCAAACATCATGCCGATTCCAGAATCTTTGTTGAAGTATGCAGATCCAGAGAGTGAAAATGTAAAGTTGTATAGGATAGATCATGCTCCAATAGAGACCCAAGAACCGGGTTCTCTTACCCAAGGAGTACTAGGAAGTGAGGAACCTCAGCACGGGGCTGAAGTTCAGGGAAGCCTGCAAGTGAGCGAGGGAGTTGAAGTCGTAAGGGGTGGTGACGAAGAGGCTGATAAATCTGATTCTGAGAGGACTTTGTCGGATATACAAGAGGGTGAAGATGAAGGAAATGATGATGATGATGATGGTGATGGTGATGGTGATCATAATGAGGGAGGGATTGCTTTGATGGATATAGTGAGTATTGCACAGGAGAGTGTGAGGGATGCACTTAGCCTAGAAAGCCGGGATTTACCCACAACTGCTGTTAGTTCCCCTATGGGAGTTAGCATTGAAGAGCTCAGTAACCCACTGACAAGTGCACACCCAACTATCCACTCAGTCTCCTCTCAACAAGAGACTGTTTCATTTGAACACCCGGATGAACCACAAAGTCTATCCGAAAGTCATTTGGACTTGATGGATATTGAAACTAGTACACCTCTGCCCAAGTGTACGACTGTTATTCAAACACAGAGTATAGATCCTATACAGATTAGGACACTTGAGTCGACTTCATCAGTTGAAGTAAGTGTGGTTGAACTTCGTGTTCCCACCGGAACATCCTCAGCCACGGAAGAATGTGTTGCTTCGTCGCTTGAAGAGGGTGGAAGTCCAGTCAGAGCGACCACTTTGCCAACTCTGAGTACTGGCCACACAGAAGTTCTTTTCACAAGTTCGACTGTTGTGACAACTGGAAGTCTAAGTGACCCAGTGGTGATTCTATCCCCGTTCGTTACTGAATCATCTTTAAGCCAAGCATTGAATGCAGCTGTTGCAGGAGTGAACAATCATGTATATGCTCAGTTATCTGAAGTGATGGCACAGATGTCAAACATTCACAAGTTTTTAAAGTGAAAGTCAGTGGCAAAAGAATCGATAAAGCAATCTGATCCAAATCTAGCGATTGATCAATTGAGGGAAGAGCTAAAAGGAGTTTGTTTTTGAACAATTAGATGAAATGAGGGAAAGGATGATAAGTTTGGAAAGCACGGTAATTACTGCTTTGGGAAATCTTTCTGAGAGGGAAGCAGCTGTTGAGGAAACGTGTAAGGCGCAAGCTTCAATGTCTAAAAGAAAGCATGATGAGCATGATGAGGACTCCGATGATGCTCCTCATGAGGGGGAGAAGAGGAGAAAGCTTGCTGAGCCTACACCCGGACTTTTAATGATCACATATCCTGAGAAGGAAACAGAGGTGAAAGAGAAAGAAGCAGGAAGCATAAAAGAACCTGCTGATGTTCAAAGTGACTTGGGATTGATTCTTCATGAAGATGTTCCGGTTCCTTTGAACATTCAGATATTTACAACTTTGAAGAATACAATGATTCTGAAGATGAAGGAACAGACATTAATGATTCAAGGTTTAGAAGAAGAGAGAGAGTATGTTGAAGTATCTGAGGATGACGATGTGATCACGTTGACTGATGTTGACTTTCGGGGAGAAAGAATTGAACAAGAAGAGGGATTAATACAGGAGATATTGAAAGAGTTCATACCGACACCGACGGTTGAAAAGCCTGAGGTTGTAATTCAAGTAAAGGAAGAAGTTGAACAGTTTCCAGTAGAAAATGTAGTTATCCAGGAAAAAGTTGAATTGAATGAGGTCGAAGTTATGGAAAGGTTTTTCGAAGAATACATTCTGGCAGATGAGTCGCAAAAGCAACACAGGCTCAGATTTGAAGGACAACAAGTAGTTCAAAGAGAAATCAGAGATATGCTTACATTGTTGAATAAAGATGAGATACACAAGAATAAAGTAAAGAAGTTTGAGCTTTCAGCGAAACGATCAGCGGAGTTCATCAGGAAAAGGAACAAAATGTCATATATTGAAGACATTCTGGAAAAACGTATTTTTTGTAAGAAACAAGCTCCGTGTTCATTTCTTAAGTTGTTTAGGGTCTTGGAGCCGAACATGCCAAATCTAGTTAACTATGCAAGTTTTCTGAGGAACAAGACACAAGAGGTTGATAAAGTGAAGAGTGAGTTCAGGATAGTTGATCTAGTTAAAATTGAAAAGGACAGATTCGATAAGATTTTCTATCCGACATTCACTTTTACGAGAGCTGATGGAAATACCTATACGTTCACTGAAGCCGATATGTTTAACATGCATCTGGTTGACATTGAAGATTTATTTGATGAGTTATGCAGAAATAAGAGAAATGAGCACTGCAGATTTGCCTTAAAGACAATTTTCCATTTCATGCATACCAAACTGGTATTGATGTCAGTGCAAGATCTGCAGATAGGTGTTGAACGAGGGATGAGGAAAATTAATATGACAACTCCACATAGAGATATCAAATTTGCTGGAGAGTTGAAAGAATTTCAAGTCATCATGGTAAAGCATCCTGCTGTTATGTACAATGACAGAAACAAGAAGCTAAGAGCCATGAGGAGTGTCGAACTCAACAAATTTTCAAATGGTACACTACATAAAGTATTGAGTGGTTTAAAGGGAAAGCTGGCGCCTGATAAAAAGAGAAAAACAAAGAGAGGAGCTTTATCATTTAACGACAGAAGACTTATGGTAGAATTCATATCAAAGATTGAATGGAGGCTCTCTGATCGAAAAAGCATCAGAAGATTTGAACAGAAGCTTGGATTTGCAATTTAAAGACTTTGCATATTTCATCAAAGGGGGAGATTGTTAGAATACATTATAGTTGATGGAATGCAAAGTAAAGGGTTTATTCTGTAAATAGTGAATAGTTGTTTAAAATGTGTATAAATAGAAATTTTGACTTTCAAAATAGAAATCTCTCTGACATTTACTTTTTGGCACATATTGAATTCAAAGAATATACGGTTACTGTAGTTCGAAGCTTCATTTTCATCTTTTCTGTAATCGACAATCTGGAAATACAATCATTCAGTTAGTTTTGATTACTATTGTTGTTCTTGATTATTGAATTGTTAATTGATTGATATGAAACTGTAATTCATAGATTTATCTACTTCAATCCCTTTTTCTGAAATAATATGTCCTAAAATCAGCCATTGGTTTAACATAAAGTGACATTTTTCGTAATTTAAAACCAAGTTGGTCTCTACACATCTTTGAAAAATTTTAATGAGATTTTCTAAATATTCATCAATAAAGTTTCTATAGATAGTGAAGTCATCCATAAAAACTTCAATGATATTTTCCACGAATTTAGAAAAAATACTCATCATGCACCACTGAAAAGTAGCTGATGCGTTGCATAGACCAAAGGGCATTCGACGATAAGCGAAAGTGTCGAATAGACATGTAAAGGTGGTTTTCTCTTGGTCTTCCGGTGAAAACGGAATCTGATGAAAACCAGAAAAACCATCTAACAACAATAATGAGACTTACCTGCGAGCCTTTCGAGCATTTGATCGATAAAAGGTAGAGGGAAATGATCCTTTCAAGTTGAGGTATTCAATCATCGGTAATCAATGCATACTCTCCAACCACTTTGTACTCTCGTTGGAACCATCACTCCCTCAGCATTCTCCACTACCGTCACTCCGACTTTCTTTGAAACAACTTGTATCGAGCTCACCCATTTGCTATCGGAAATAGCAAAAATTATATCCATATCTAAAAGGTTTTGAATCTCCTTCTTCACAATCTCCATCATAGGTGGGTTCAAAAGTCTTTGAACGTCATGGAACGGCTTGAAATCATCCTCCATCAATATCTAATGCATGCAAGTTGATGGACTCAAACCTTTTGTATCGGCTATCATCCACCCAATGACTTCCTTATATCTTTTGAGCACAAATACAAGCCTCTTTTCCACGGAGGTGTCTAGTTTACTTGAAATGATCACTGGTAGTTTTTCTCCTTCTTCTAGAGATACATACTTAAGATGACCGGGAAGCTCCTTTAGCTATAGTTACGGTGCCTGCAAAATGGAATGAAGTAACTTTTGGTTAGATGGTGATAAAGAAACTCGAGCAATATTATACCTTGAAGTTATTCTTGGATCCATAAAAGCTACTAGCTCCATAAAATTCAGACCCGCGATCACACATTTTCATGAGTTTAGTCACTCTTGCTGCATTTAAAGACCTGCTCAAAGTTATATCTAAACTCTAAAGCATCAAAATGTGTCAGTTCAAATAACTCTTGAGAAGTAGGTTCAATGACATAAATGGCACAAAGAGAGGATACATCACTTGGAAAACGCATGGCTTCATATATATTAAAATGAATGGTATTACCATCGAATTCCATAGAAAGTGTGCCACTGTGAACACCTATCTTTGTTTTTGAAGTTTTTAAAAATGGCCTCCCTAACAAGATGGATGTGAAATGAGAAGACTGAAAAATTGTTAAAGGTAAATGGTTATCGTTTAAAGCCATTTTATGAAGGATTGAAACTTATTGACATAGAGGTTTTCAAGGTGGAGGTACTGGAGGGAGGAACACCTTAGACATGAAGGTGTCTAGCCAAAGAGGTTAAAGGAAAGCGTTGCATGGGAGGCAACCCATAGACTCCAAATTATTTTCTTTTTCTCGTATTTTCTTTACCTTTGCTAGATTCTCCTCTTTCACACCCATGCTTCCATTTGTTACTCTTAGGTTTCACCACTGAATTTTAAACTAAAAGGACGCATATGCTTGCACAAACGAATACATTAGAGGATTATTCACCAATTCATGGGAGTTTACCGTTTCCTCTCATTCTTTAATTGTTTTGGATGTCCTTTGCTTTATCTAATACATTGTGGACTATGTATGGTCTAAGTGTGGGGATGGGATGTTAATTTTGAGGATGAGCTATAAATTTTGGGTACAATAATTCTTTTGTGTTCGACATTTTGGTGCCATTTTGACAAGGTGTTAGCATGTTTTATGGCTTAAAATGTAGATGATGAGTTTAGTATAATGTAAGACCCTAAATTTGCATCTAGAGCCTTACCATAGGTTCCAGTTAGCAATGTGATATTAATCATAAAACTAAGATAATATTAAATAAAAGAAGAATGTAACTACAGGACAGGATTAAACAAAGTTATTACAAGTGGATATAAGTTTACAGTCATCATCTAACTAGTCTATTACATCATCTGTCATCATAATACCATATGGACTACCCAGTTGTCCCCACAGTCTGTCTTCTATCAGTACCCAATATGTAGTTCGAGTAGTGGTCAGGTTACTCTTCGAGTTGCCGGTCTTGGTCACTTAGGTACTTGTTCGCTTGGTCCCTTGTCTTTGCTTTTACCTATAAAGAGGATTGCAACGACGGTAAGATTTTGCTTAGTGAGTTAATAGATATTATAGTTAAACAAGCAATGGGAGCGGATTTCAGATATGTTCCAGGTGTGTGAACTAGGTCAGCACTCGCTCGTCCTACCATTCATGTGACACATAATATCAAGATTGGGTGATGTCAACCTCAAGCTCACACGGATGTGGGGATCAACCACTAACTAGTATTTTCCACGTGAGGTGACATCAGATGGGTCAACGTCACAAGTTCATTTGATTAGTGACGTGAAATAAAGTCAAAGTCAAGGCTGAGCTCAAGTCAAGTATATCAAGTTAATGATAGCAATATGATACATAAGTCACAATTGAATCAAATATGAGTAAAATCAGTCAAGAATATTTGATACACAAGTGTTATCATGATTCACGGAGCAACACCTTACCGTGGTGTGCACAGCTTCTCATTCTAGCTATAGGATGGAAATTCAAGGATGTAAGATAAGGCAACAGGTCTCAAAATATAAGTCATCTTGTATAACATGTAAATCTATAACTAACCTTGGCTATTTAGCTTCTAATTCTATCTTTCAGTTATCACCTGATTATTCTTTGTCTTTATAGACTTTGAGTCACTTTCATATTCAGATTATATCTTTTTATAACCTGCTTATCATGTCATCATCATGATTAATGATGTAATTCTATGCCATTTATCATATTAAGTCATATTTAAGCCTCATTGTTGTCGTTATATTCACGGATGTGTTTCCGAGTCATTTAAGCCTTTAACGGCACTTGATGCGTTTCTTAGTTTTCATGAGTTCATGAATGATCACACAAGAACGAATATTATTTTACATGAGGTGCTTATATGCATACATGATCACCCCATGGCTCCTTTTAATTCGTATTCTATTTTCATAATTTCAAGCCTTATGGCTCACTACTATGGTGTCATAAGCACTCTTGATTATTCATATGCTTCTTTTAATCATCAATACAATCTTTTAATTCATTATATTACGATAATTCATATCAATTTCATTAATCATTATAATTCGATAGTTGCCAAATTTGAGATGTTACATATAACATGATTTAACCTGATTGAAAGCATTTAGAGCTGACTAGTTGCAGCACATCGGTTAAAGTTAGACTATTGCTAAATCTCTTGAACAACTTTAACATTGTGAGCCTTTGAGCCTATTAGACTAGACACTTGATATTAGTCTCAGTTTCTAGAACTTGACTTGTCTCTCCTTAAGATTACATGATATTTACATGCTAATAAATATGATAAAGGCCATCATTCTCTTTTTGTTTTCTTAGCCAAATAGCCTTGAGCCTACCCTTTATGTTATAAGCATCCTTTTTGTCACCCACATTATAAATCGATCCATACACGAACTACCCAACCAATCACCAATGGAATGGTCCCAGTATCTTCGTAACCTTGAAAGTAGTAATTATACGTTGAGAATGAAAAAGCATGTCGTCATGAAAGAAATAAAATAAGACGAACAGAAAAAAAAAAGAACGACAAAATGAAAAAATATGATAAGGTTAATTATAAGCGATAATCTTTATTCGTTATCATCTTTAAAAAAAAAAAAAAGAAACAGAGAAAGAAAAGGGAAATGTACTTCGAAGATAGACACAAAAAGTTCATTGGGAGAGAATTTTCATGAGTATATCGGGTTCCCCATTTCATGTACGATTGTTAGCCATTCTTGCCAAATAGTATCCTTACTTTACCCATAGCCTTATTTTTGTTACACCTATAAAGCCCGTTTGATTTAATTGCATATATTTTATCCAAGTAGTGGAGGGTGAGAGATTTTTCAAGCTTATAGACACTTTCTGATGTATCGACGTTCAAGGGATCAATTTGAACCCAAGGAGCAAATTGAGTGTTGTTTCAACCTTCCCGTCGTGAGAGTTCTTGAGGTTTAGCTTGTATCTATTTGATCGTGCGTGCCTACTTTTGAACACTAAATTTAAAATCTCAAGTTCGCGATACGCTATATGTGTTGATTCTCTTGTTTGATACCTTTTTTTCAGAAACATGCTAGCCTAAGTCATTGCCGGGACGGTCAATTAACTAAGTATGAGGATGTTTGTTAAATGCTTAAAATTACATTTTTACCAGATTAAGTATGTAACACTTTTAATGCATTTGTTCCTAATTGTTCCCAAATTTATCAAATACTATAAAGATTATTTGTTATTTTAGGATTGACAAGAAAAGAATAACATTGGGTACAAGTCTTAAGCAAGAAATTAAAGAGAAGCCATCAAGTACAATCATCAAAGCATGAGGATTGATCTTGCCAAAGTTGGATTAAACAAAGGGGCATAAAAGTAAGTTGAAATTAAATTGAATGGAGGAAAATGGAGAGCTCGGGAGGGGGGCTGTTTTCTTTTGAGGAGATTAGCGCACGAAAAAAAAAAGAAAAGAGAGAAAGGTGAGGAAACGAGGCAATTGTCGAGAAGAAGAAAAAAGGGTACTTCGCGTGGAAGGGATGACAGGAAGAAGAAAAGAAAATTTCTCTCAGTTTCTGAAACGATGGTAATTATGTGTGGCTTATGATACAAAAGTAAAACGATAGCATTGATATCAACATTATATACAGATATACACCAAGTCCTATGGTAAATAATGTATAGCTCATAATCTCAAGCTTGAATAAAAAATTCATAACCCAAATTACCCACTAAATGATATGTGTAAACTTGAATCCTTTTCAGAGTTTAGGTAGCATCAAACTCGATCCTTAACAACGTTGAATATTTTAGCAACTCTTGCAACACTATACAAAGTAATGTCAAACAATTGGTCTTTAATCGAAATTATCACAAGTCAAGATTAAGATAATTCAAGTAGTCTATATATCAAGTCAAGAATCTAAATAACATGTTGCATGTTAGAAATATATAACAACTGTAAAATAGTTTATACGAAATCGTACATGGGCAGCCTCGTCGAATTATTCATTTCATCGCCGACCATCTTTTCAGTGTAGATAAATGAGCAACTCAAGTAAACATGTGAAATGACTTTATAAGCATTTATAGTTGTAATGTAACCGGACGGTTTTTTAACTACTGCAACTAAAGCTACAATCATGGGAAGTTGGGTTGGTGGGTGGTTATTAGGGGGTTATTAGGCCACAGGGAGTGGGGGGTGGCATCCCTCGGTACCGAGATGACACACCACCCCGAGACCATGGCAACGGCATTGAGGAGCTTGGCATCGGCATTCAAATGTCGAGCAACATTGTATCTCCATTTCTATTTCTCTCTCTCTCTCTCTCTGTCTCACTCACACACACACACACACTCTCTCTCTCTATCTCCCTCTCTCTCTCTCTCTGTATATATATATATATATATATATATATATATATATATATATATATATATATATATATATATATATATATATATATATATCATTACGTTTTATATATACATACATATTATTTCATTTTTCTAAACTTAACACAACCAAAATATAATATAAATTCTTTCATTTTTATCATTTCAAATTTTCACATTGAATATATTTGGGGTGTTCAAAAAATTGATCTTAACGTTGATCCGGTTGATGATTTTGAAAACAAATATTCGAACCAAGACTTGACGTAGTTTAGTTTTCATTTTAATGTTTTTTATTTTAATGTTTTTGTTTTAATTTTAAATTTTAATCTTCTTATTTTATTTTTTTAATTTAATATTTTTATTTTATTTTAAAATTTAATGTTCTTATTTTATTTTTTAAAATTTAATGTTCTTCATTTTATGTTTAATTTTAATATTATTAGTTTACTTTTTATTTCAATTGTTTTTATTTAATTTTAAATTGAAAATAAAAAAATGGCAAGTTGGCATCCACACCCTCAAAGAAGCATCAAAATGACAAAGGATGACAAAGCTGATGTGGCGCTGACGTGGCTGCAGATTTGCTTGGCATCCTCGTCAAGCACTCCCTGTGGCCTTATGGGATGATGTATATACAATTTTGGCATTGTCCTTGGGGAAGTCTAAAAAGACACCCTATTTTAGGGTTTTATTTTATTACTAGCTTTTTACCAACTTTAAACTTGTTTGCTAACTTTTATGTTATTTTTCTTTTTCTTCTTATATCTATATTAATATATTTTCTTCCTTCTTATTTCGTTTTACCAAATTTAATATTATTTTCTTTTTATTTGTTTTATCAACATAAATTTGCATGGTTTTAGAAAGTTTTTAACATACAAAATTAAATTATATAATAAAAGTTAAATTAAAAGACGTTTTTCATCCTTCTGGTTTGATGGGTTACCTGGATTCGGTCCCTCAACTTTAATAAGGCCAAATTTCATTCATATTTTGTTAAAGTTGTCCACTTTTAGTCCTTCGTTCATTAAACTTAACGACACAACCGTTAAATTTGTAATAATGACATTTTTACCCTTTTCACTGTGACGCTTTTAGTCCTTATGATTTTATTATTTATCCATTTATAGTACAACATTTATTTATTTTATCTTTATAATTATATTATTTATAGATATATTTAATTCATTATAAACACACTTATTTTATTTATAAAAATACTTATGTTTTAATATTTTATTTACATTTACTATTATTCGTATTTTATTTTAAAAAATTAACTTTTATTTTAATTAAAATTTTATATTTCTTTAATAATCTATTTAAAGTTAATCTTTCTTATTAATTTTAATTTTTATCATATTATTGTTGACATCTATATGTAATTTTTATTAGTTGTGTTTATGTAAAAAAAATATGGTCGATAATTTTTCTCTCCAATGTCACTATTTCTTCAAGTATCTTCCAACCTAATCAATCATCAGCACATTATATATATATATATATATATATATATATATATATATATATATATATATGTGTGTGTGTATATATATATGTGTGTGTGTGTGTGAATATGTCTTTGATATATATATATATATATATATATATATATGGGAGGGTTCTTCTAAGAACCATAAAAAATGTGGGAACCTAAGAACTAATCTCATCCATTGATTTCATAGAATCAAGGGATTGGATATAAGATGGCATTTTTGAAATTAAGAAGGCTTTAAGGGTTTTTTTTGTTGGAAAAAGGGGCGGGTAAGGGGTATAATGGGGATAACAAAAAAAACTGTCGCTTCCTTTCAAACTTACGCCCACGCTTGTAACCTCAATCATTTCCCTCCTCGATTTTCACGACCTTCTCTCTTCTCCAAAAAAAAACCGCCGGAAGTTGCTCATTCTCGCCGGAAAAGATGTCTTCGTCGTCGGCGATCGAAGAAGAAACTCTAAACTAGTTGTACAATAAAGCAAAAGGTAAGTAAATATGATATTGTTTAACCGGATAATGATTTTTTGTTCATGTAAGTTTTGGAATATCTGCATTTGACGAAAATGCATTCTACAGGGAAGGGGGTTTCTAAAGGTAGGCGAAAAGAAGAAGATAAGGTTGTGGTGCAGAGATTCGCTGCATCGAAGCCTGTGCAAGTGTCGTCATTGGACGATTTTGGTAAATGTAGTTTTCTAGTGTTTTTGCCTTCTATGATCATTCTATGGATGAGACGATGCTCTCAAACAGACGTTCTGTTGATTATGATCATTCTTTGGTGAATGTTGATTTTGTTTAGGGATTTCTCTTATTGGGTGAGTGAAATTTCTGAAATGTATATCTATAAACCCTAAATTTTAGGGTTTATGGCATTTTTTGAATATTTTTTGGGATAAAAAAGTTTTAAAGAACACGTATAATGTCTTATTCTACGTAGAATGGTGAATTTTACCTGGTTATTTTGAGTGTATGTAAGGTTGATTTCATCTTAAAAAAGTATTCTACAATCCATTGCCCGTGGATTTGGGGGTTATTTTGTAATGCTTTGGGTTAGTCATTGTAGATTAGATTTGGTTCATAGAAAATAAATGATATTCTAATAACGACTCATAATCCTTCAAGATATTCTATGTAGAATGATGAGTTTAAACCTTTTATCTTTAAAAGTTCCACGAAATTTTTTATAGAATGATGAGTTTATAGCTTTTCGGGTATCAAAAACTTAAATGTGATTTCTCTTATTATTTGGAAGTATGATAGGTTGGTTTCAGATTAGAAATGTATAGAATGATAAATTCTACATGAGCATTCTATGTATAAGGGTATGTGATTAACCATGTGATCTATAAAAATTCTACGAAATTTTTTATAGAATGATAGATTCTACAAGAGCATTCTATGATCATTTAACGTAGAATGATACATATACTACCTCGATTGTGATTTTTGCATTTATAGATGAGTTTTTTAGCTTTTCGGGAATCATAATCTTAAATGAGTTCTATCACATGAGTTGTTAATTCATATATAACAGCATCTTCGGAAGAAGAAAAACAATATACCAAGAAAAAACGTAAGGGAGCTAAAGGAAAGCAGACGAAGACCGACGCCAAAAAAGAGGGAAGCGAATCTAGTGATACATTTTCTGTGTCATCAAAAAAAGATGAAGAAGGGAAAACTAAAAAAGATTGCTAGCCGGCGGAAGAAAATAGAAAAATCTGATAGCTCTGAAGATTCGGATACATTCGGATACATTCGTCTCATCTTCATCTGAGGGTAAATCTTTTTAATCTATATAAAGTCGAAGATACTATTTTTTCATAATCTACATGTAATATAAATAGAACACTTGGCTTCCTGTTGTTACATAGATTATATTGGAAATATACTTGAAATCCATAGATTGTTTTTTTAAAATCCATATAATAGAGATTAAACTTTATATACTTAGAGACTTGCAGATCATACTCCGTAGAATAAGATAATTCTCCATAAAATACATTTAAATCTACATAAATTTTTGTTCATTCCCCATAGAATAATTTTTAGTATACATAAAAATTTGTTTTACTATACATATAATATTGTTAGTTCTCCATAAATTTCATTTTAATCTACATCATACATAGAATTTTTCATTCTATTTAAAATGAACTTTCGAATTACATAATGTTTTTAAGTCTATGCAGATGATTTATAGAATTTTCCATTTACTCACAGATAAACGAGCGAAATCTAAAATGAAGAAAGACCGTAAAAGAGAAGATAAAGGTTTTGAGATTTCAGACAGATTCTTGGATGCAATTGTCGAGAAACTCGCTTCTAAAAGCAAACAACA
Source organism: Centrapalus pauciflorus (assembly GCA_020465985.1). Taxonomy (NCBI): domain Eukaryota; kingdom Viridiplantae; phylum Streptophyta; class Magnoliopsida; order Asterales; family Asteraceae; genus Centrapalus; species Centrapalus pauciflorus. Next base: position 93,661 of record JAANYP010007762.1, on the reverse strand, counting down.
GCATTTAGGAGAGAAAAAGTCCAAAGGAGAGAAAATACAAAGAGAGAAATGATGTAGATTGACTCGAGACAACGTGAAGAGAGAAATCAAGGAGGAAGTATCAGTCAAAGATGAGGATGTTGAGGAGCAAGTATGTGTGAGGGTGCTGAAATCGCGTTTCTCTCCTGGAACCTTAATGAAGGCGGCATCGACGATGACAGAAAGGCAAAAAAAACAATTGTCAAAGACCTGGGCTTGGGGAGTCTTTTAGATATGAAAGTTTCAAGAATTCCATCGAAACTTGGCTACTACATGATTGATAATTTCAATCCTGAAAGCTGTAGCATTCTGATGGAGCAAGGTGAGCTTGTAATCACGAAGGAGAGGATCCACAACGTGTTTGGAGTACCCAAAGAAGGGATTGATATATCCACGGTAGCGGTGTCCAATAAAAGAGACAAAGTGACCATGATGTGGAGGGACGAGTTTAAAAGTTCTGAAATAAGGTCGTTGGATGTTTTAGAGGCTATTTCAGACAAAAAACATTTCTGATAGGATGTTCATGTTAAATTTCATTGTTTTGGTTTCCATGATTTTGGCTGAAGGCACCCGGATGGGCTTATTTAACCAAAGACTTTTGCCATTGATGAGGCTGGGAGACGAGTTTCAAAAGTTGGATTGGTTTGGATACATATTTGATGTCTTGAAGCAGTGCAAGCTATATTGGCCGAAGGTAGCAAGCGGTTTTTGCCATTGCGGCTCGTTGGTTTTATTGACTGTAAGTACCGAATAGTGGTTTTGGAACCAATGATTAATGCTTGAAATATACTTGGTCATATTCTATGTTGAAAACTTAATATTCATGGTAGAACTGATATTCATATATTGAGAACATTCTGTGAGTGAATGGAAAATTCTATATTTCATCTACATAGAATAGAAAAATATTATGTAATTCGATAGTTCATTTTAGAATGAAAAATTCTATGTAGGATGGAAAATTCTATTGATCATCTATGCATGAATAAAAACATTCTATAATCATGAGATCAATTTTAACATCATGTAACCCTTCTATGTGTAATGAAAAAACATTCTATGTGTAAAAGAAAAATTCTATGTATGATTACTCTATTGCTATATTATGTTTTGATCCCGTTATTAACATAAAAATTTATTCTTATCAGTTGTTATACGTAGATTGTGTTCGTTGTCATCACAACACTGTAGCGAGGAGTAGACCGTTGATTCAGACCAGGGAGTATACAACCCTAAGGAGACGAGAGGGGGATGAGTTGAAAAGTGGAGGATTTAGGATTAAAGAGATTCTTGATGATGTTGAACAAGTAGACGATGACACTGCTGAAAAACATGAAGATGATGAAGAGGCTGATGAATCTGGGGATGTTTCGAGAGAGATTCGGAAAATTGAAAACAAATACAACGAGGCTTTGGAGTGCAAGGAAGTTGTGATATCAATGGTTAGGGAGGCTTTGGATAAGTTTTCGGACAATGATGATTTGAGGCATCTGGAATCAAAAGTGATGTGATTGTTTGGGGGAGAAAAAGAAGTTCAGGGAGGGACCGCAGTAATCGAGACCCAATTCTGGAATTCACCGGGGGTAATAGCCGAAGTTGACAAAAGCATGGACCAACTGACAAAAAGAAGGTCAAACGTTTTGGTGGGACAAATGACACCCCCAAGCTTCAGTCTGGGGCTAACCCAAGATGATAAAAAGAGAACTGAAGGAGTTGTAGAAGGAGACAGTTTGAAGAGGGGGGAGGATGTTATGCCCGAAAAAGAAGATAGTGTTAAAGATACGAAAGCTGGAGAACAAATAAGGGGCTGAGGAGATCATGGTCGGGGATGTGCGCGCCCCAAGTTGAAATCGCCAAGGCTGACAAGGGAAAGGATGTTATGAAGGTTGTTGCTGATGAAAAAACACCAACAGATGTTCGAGTACGAATGTCGTCGTCATTTGTGAGGTAGCCGTATGTCTCACGTATGGTGAACAGCCTTACAAAGCTGGACGACATGGAGAGGACTGTTTGGCATTTCATTTTCTGCTTTAAAAACATTGATCCATGGTACTTTATTTCCTATCTATGTTTTTCAAATAACTTTTTTATTTTTTATAAGGTATTCGGTTGTATTCTATTGTTTTAAAGCGCTTGATTTTATGTTCAGTGTCAATCTTATTTCGTTCTCAATCTGTATTTTGTGTCAGCGAAAGCATGTTCAAGACTGAGAGTTTGGGTTTTAGTACCCGTGTGCACTTTGAAAGCCTAGCTCATGATGCATGGGTCTATTACGGGGTTATAGACCTATGGGCAATTGTGTTGAACGAAGAAGAACCAAAGTCCATTCACCGGAAGACAGACCCCTACCGCTTGTTTGTGAATGTTGATGCATTGGTAAGTTTTTCCTATTTCTGACTTGAAGGAAGAAACCATCGTATATTGTATATGTAGAATATTTTTATTCTATGCAACGTATATTGTATAGATTGTTTCTTATATTAATCTATTCAACATTGATTGTTTTGAACAATCTACTAATAATGTTTTCGTAGAATGTGTCATTCTCTGAAGAATGTTTATGAACTTCAAAGATTGCTTATTTTTAGGATATAGCAAACTCCATAGAATAGTTTTTCCCGAAACTGTGATTTCAAATATATAATATAGCTTAGGAAATATGATCTATATAAACTCTTATAAAAGAATACATTTTAAAAAAATCCAGAATCTATGTATGCTTATATAATGCCTATCCAGTCAATAAAGAATAACAAATCTATGAAGATTTGAATGCATTCTGCAAAACTCTGTTGGGAAATAGTCTAAGTAGTTCAAACTGTTAGTTGAATTTCTCAAACTCTTAGTAGATTTTCTATGTAAGTACAAAGTTCATGCTGTTAGTTGAAGAAGTTCGAGCTGCTAGTACAAAAGTTCAAGCTGCCAGAGTAAATCCACTCAAGCTGCTCTGTTCAAGCTGCTAAGTGATTCAAGCTGCTCAACAGTTTCATAAACAGAAAGTGCTGATTTTCAGGAAGAGATATTTACACGAAGATTCCAGCATATCTACTATCAAGAGAAGTCAGAGTCCTTCAAGGAAACAAATCAGAAAGCTTTATAAATACATAGAATAGGTTTTTATATAGTAATCAAGTTTATGCACGTTCAAGTCTGTAATTGCTTTTTGTTTAAGTTTTCATAAGCCTCTAAGGTTGTAAAACCCTAAGAACAACTTGTGTTCTTCGTCTAATCAAACAGATTAGAGGTGATTGTAATCATTCAGTTCAGCAATACAAGCAATTTTGTTTATTCATTTATGTTTATCTGTTATGGATTCTGAAAGCTTTTGTTAAAATAATTAAGTGTTATTCCGCAAACTTCTTAATTAGACTTTGATTTGATACAAGATTATTGATTTACACTCTGATCAATTCAAATCAGTTAATCTTAGGGAGTTAAATTTAGATCCTGACAAGTGGTATCAGAGCCACAGGTCGTTCTTTGTTTTTCAAAGTCGAAAGCTTTCTTTTAAAATTTTAATTTTCTGCAATGGAATTTGATAATAGCAGTAGTGGATCTGGGCAAGGACTCAAAGTGCCTATGCTCAAGCCCACTGAGTTTGAGATGTGGAAACTCAAGATTCAACAGCATATTCAATTCATTGATTATGCCATATGGGAAGCTGTTGAATTTCCTCCTACAGTTGATCCTGAACTTGATGTTGAGGGCAAACCCATCAAAACTCCTCCAAAAACTGAACTTGAAAGAAAGGCTAGAATGAATGAAGTGAAAGCTCTTACACTTCTACAAATAGCCATTCCTAATGCTTATCAACATCATTTCAAAAAGTTTTATACTGCTCATTCTCTTTGGATTGCTTTAGAGAAAAGATTTGCTGGTAATGCCAGTACCAAGAGAAATCAAAAGGATCTTTTGAAACAACAGTATGAGAACTTTTCTGGTGGCAAGAATGAAAATATTACTCAAATTATTGACAGGTTCAACAAACTGATAAGTGAATTGGAAAGTGCAAAAGTCAGCCTGGATCAAGATGAGGTCAATAGAAAGTTTCTTAGATCTCTTGGAGAAGAGTGGACAGTTTATGATGCTCAATGGAGAACAAAAGACACTCTTGATGAAATAGAACTGGATGATCTGTACAACAGTCTGAGAGTGATTGAAACTGAGATTGACACTAAAAAGAAATCTCTTTCTTATAATCACAACACTGCTCTTCTGTCATCCGAAAAATCTAATTGCAGTGATTCCTTTTCAGGTGGTGATGGTAACTCTACTGAAGCTCACTATGAGGGTTTTGTTGCTAATGATGGACTGTTTGCTCTAAATGCTGAAGATCTAGAACAGATTCATCCAGATGATCTAGAAGAGATGGATCTGAAATGGCAACATGCAATGTTGACCATGAGGGCCAAAAGGTTTCTGAAAAGAACTGGCAGAACCACCTTTCCAGCCAGAGTAGAAGGAAAACCAGCTTTTGATAAGTCAAAAGTTGAGTGTTTTAAATGTCACAAACTTGGTCACTTTGCTAGAGAATGCAGATCTCAAGGTCAACAGTCATCAAGGCCTCCGCAGACTAATCAGGCTTCATCATCACAAGCACTTGTTTCTCAAGAAGACAATGTGTTTGACTGGAGTGATCAGAGAGAGGAAGAGTTTCAAAATCAAGCTCTAATGGCAGAAACATCAAATGTCTCCTCCACTGAACTACCATCTGAGGTAAATTCTAAACTTTGCTCTCAAACATGCAAAAATATGGTTAAAAAGTACAGAGATCATAATGAGAGCACGTGTAAAACTCTAGCTAAGATGGAAGAAAGGAGATATGAATACATGCAGGCCATAAAAGATCTTGAAAAACAGATCAATGACTATAAGGATAATGAGATTCAAATGGGACATGATAGAACATATCATGAGTGGGAGAAAAAGGAGCTGAATAAGAAAATAGAATCTCTAAATAAAAAATTAGAAGAGACTGAACAAAAGGTGTTAGAGGCTAATAAGAAACTAGAATCTGTCAATATAGATCTAGGTAACTTCAAATTGGCAAATCAAAAGCTGGAACACCTAATGGAAGTCCAATTTAAAGATAGGGTAAAATCTCAGCTTAATCCCAAAGAAGGTATAGGCTACATAGCTACACCACCCCCTTACAACAACAAATACATTCATCCAATGAGTGAGGTTGTTGATAGGCTTGTTAATGAACCATTAGATGAGTGTATGACCACTGTAGATCCTATCCTTGATAACAGTCCTGAATCTAAAGAAGATCAAATTCAAATTAGAGACTGTGAGTGCACAGCAGTTGAGAAAGAACACAAAACAATGAGTGAACTTATAGAAATCCAAATCCCCAATAAGGAAAGGAGAAGATGAGTATATGCAATGCTGCTCCACAGATTTTTGTACCTTCTAACTGTAACACTGCATCTTCTTCAAAGAATAATAAAAAGGGTAAAAATGTTCCAGTCTGCACATGCCAAGAGCATGGTGTTCAAAAGTTTCCCAAACAACAGCAGGTAAGGGGAAATCAAAGGAACAAGAACCATATATTGTCCAATAAAACTGGTTCATCAATTCAAACAGTCAAAAAATGCTTCCATTGTGCCAGGAAAAATCACTTGGCCAGGGATTGTTTTTATAAACCATCTGTTGCAAAACAGACTGTGATTCATCAAAAGACAAACTCTCAAAATTCAAAAAATTCAAAGGCCAAACCTCCTACTGCATCAGTTCCAAAGAAAACAGTTGATCATAGGTTCTCAAAAGTTAATAAGAAACAGTCCACACACCAAAAACAAGTTTTAGCTAAACCAAAATCATATTTTAAACAAATATGGTGTGTTAAAGGTAAAAACTCAGGTGAACCTGTTGATACAAATGTTGAAACTGCCAAGTCTAAAGTTGAGACTGCTAGTGCAAACTCTCAAGCTGTTAGCACTACAGACTCTGGTCAGACTGCTAGGCTCAAAATTGGGACTGCTAGGAGGACACTTCTGCACAGAATAACCAAAGGGCACCCATTGAGGACACTCCCAACCTCAATCAGGAGGTGGACATCTCAACAGAGATTGTCCATATGGGTTCTGTGGCTGACACTACTGTTGCTTCTGCACAAGAGGCACAGGACAGTGCCAACATCAATAAGACCACACTCATGGCAACAGAAGGTGTGCAAGCACCATCTGGAAGTCCCCAGTACCAAGAACAGAGGGGCCCAGAGGTTTCTACTTCTGGTATTCATGCCAGTGATAGATCACAAGCACCACATTCGTTTGTTGATCTTGAGACTATTCTGCAACTTATGCTTTTAACGGATCCTAAGCTGCAACCTGTTGTAACAATGTTGGAATACCATCAGTCCATCATTGCTGCACAGGGGGCACAAATAATTGCACTCAGACAGACAGAAGCAGCTCAAAACCAAAGAATGGATTATCTCCATAAAGGGTTCACCCTCTGTGGAAATAAGATCATTAAATTAGAGCAAATGATTCAAACCCAATTGGCAAAGGTTGTAGGTCCTCCTGACCAAACCAATGCTTCCAAAAAGGGGGAGAATCAGGAGATCCCTCAATCAGTCCAAGCAGCTCCAACAGTCCAAGATTCTAGGCTAGCAGTCCCAACAGCTTCTCAAGCTGTTAGCCTAGAAACTCCAGCTGCTTCTACAAGAGCAACTGGGGTGGTTATCAGAGAAGGAATTCAGGCTCCCATCAGTACAGTCCAAGCTACATATTCTGCTACCAAAGATAAAGACAAGGGTATCCTCATTGAGTCTCCAAAGCACAAATTTTCTTCTAGAGAAGCCCAGATTGCCTATGATGCTGAAATTGCCAGAAAAATAGCAGAAGAACAAGATCAGGCTCTAGATCAGCAAACCCAGGCCCCAATGCAAGATGATGAAACCTTAGGTGACTACCTAAGAGGGTTTGTGGTCAAGCAAAGTGAAAGGAAGAGGAAAATGCCAACAGGGCATTCAAAGGCTGAGCATAGAAGATTCTTGATCAATTTTGCCTTTTCAGCCGGTATTCCAAAGAAGATGGCTCAGTCTATGAGTACAGAGAGACTGCAAGACATCCATGATAAAGAGATGGATAAACGAAAGGTAGCCAGAGTCTCCCAAGAAGTCCAAAGTCAACAAGACCCAGTGAAAGCTGATATAATCAAGGATCAAGCTAGTGAAAGTGATGCTGCTCCTTCTGGTCAAGCTGCTGCTTCTATTCCCCAATCAGATCCAATTTCACAGGCAAAGCTTGATCAGGTTAAAAGGGTGCTGTTTGAGCATCAACTTCAGAAAGTAATGGAAATAGAGAAATCCTTAGACCAGCATGACTTCACTAAACCTCTTATTAACTACTGGCATGCTAAGCCAATGGACGACATTGACTAAAGATATCAGTTTGTAGTAAGAAGGGAATCTGGTCCTGAGGAAGAGTATAAGAGCCTAATGCATATAGTCCAAGGGATGACCAGAGATGAGCTCACAAGAATGCATCATGTTGGGTCTGTAACACAAGTTAGATCTTCTCTTCCACAAGTAAAGCAAGCCATCAAAGATCTGAAGAGCATTTTTTATCCTGAGTCAATAAGGAAAGATATAGAAGATGCCAAGGAAATGAAGATTGCACAAGTTGATCTATTTGTCAAATCAAAGACTTACAGACTCAAATTTGCAAATGGATCTGGTATGTACTTCAATTTTGAATTCTATGATCTTCCAAAGGCTTTCTTACTTCAGATGAAATCAGTAAGAATATATTGTGATAGAGAAGATATGAAGAAAGACTTTTTTAAGGCAGTCAATCAGAAACTTGCACAATTGTAAGTTTTGTGTTGTTTTTGAAAGCCTTGGTTTGTAAATAACAGTTTACTTGTTTTATTTCCTTATTTGTATAGATCTTAAAGTCTTATGTAAAGAATTTAAGTTAGGGGGAGATTGTTGGGAAATAGTCTAAGTAGTTCAAACTGTTAGTTGAATTTCTCAAAATGTTAGTAGATTTTCTATGTAAGTACAAAGTTCATGCTATTAGTTGAAGAAGTTCGAGCTGCTAGTACAAAAGTTCAAGCTGCCAGAGTAAATTCACTCAAGCTGCTCTGTTCAAGCTGCTAAGTGATTCAAGCTGCTCAACAGTTTCATAAACAGAAAGTGCTGATTTTCAGGAAGAGATATTTACACGAAGATTCCAGCATATCTACTATCAAGAGAAGTCAGAGTCCTTCAAGGAAACAAATCGGAAAGCTTTATAAATACATAGAATAGGTTTTTCTATAGTAATCAAGTTTCTGCACGTTCAAGTCTATAATTGCTTTTTGTTTAAGTTTTCATAAGCCTCTAAGGTTGTAAAACCCTAAGAACAACTTGTGTTCTTCGTCTAATCAAACATATTAGAGGTGATTCTAATCATTCAGTTCAGCAATACAAGCAATTTTGTTTATTCATTTATATTTATCTGTTACGGATTCTGAAAGCTTTTGTTAAAATAATTAAGTGTTATTCCGCAAACTTCTTAATTAGACTTTGATTTAATACAAGATTATTGATTTACACTCTGATCAATTCAAATCAGTTAATCTTAGGGAGTTAAATTTAGATCCTGACAAACTCTACGTAGAATATTAAAATATTCTACGTAGAATACAAAATAATCTACGTAGAATGCAAAATATTCTATATATAATGCAAACATATTCTACGTAGAATGTAATATATTTTTCATAGAATGTAATATATTCCACGTAGATTGTTAACCACACTTATTTTTAGTGTTTCAGAATGTGTATGCATATCTTTATATTGTTTCTTAATGATATCAGAACGACGCCATGATTAAAAATCATGAGTTTGATATGAAACTCCAGAATATATTCAACGCAACCATGAACTCAATGTGCGAAGTTCCAGGGTTGCCGAAAGTAGAAATGTTCAAAGTTGATATGGTATGAAAGCTTTTGGGTGTTTATAACATATTATGAACAACATTCTGGTAATTCTTCTGATCATTTTGTTAACTGCAAGTGTTTTTTCCGATCATCCGCTCCCATTACTTCTATCTAATAGTGTTCAACTTGAAAAGGCCGAGCATTGATGTTATCGACAACAGCGGCATGGAAGTTGATTTTTCTGCAAAATATTCGATCATACCGGAACGCCTGGTACTATATATTTTCCTAAACAACAACAAAAAATAGAGGATGTGTCATAACATAATATAGTTTTCTTCCATACTCGAAATGTATCATACCATATTATGATTTTCCTCTGTCGCTGCAACACACATACTTCTCCCACTACCTAGCGTTGATAGAGCATCCAAAGGCAGATGCGATTGAGAGGTGCACCTCGAAACGTTTAAAAGTGAAATGGGCAACTAAGGAGAATAGCGTAGACTGTGGCGTCTTCTTGATGAGTCATATGGAAACGTACAAGGGGCAAAGGGGCTGGGACTGTGGGCTGGAAACCGAGGGGAAGAAACAGAAATCAATTCTGAGAAAGCTGAGGGCGAAGTACCTAACCTAGATAATTCTCTCGGATGTGAACCAGCTAAAGAAGGAGTTTCTGTTGAAGTGTGAAGAATTCTGGAAGATTGGAGAAGAGAAGGTGAAGGAGTTGGTTGAAGAAGCTAAGATGGAGGCAAAAGCCCGTCTAGCTTTGCTTGATTAAAACAATTAAGGCATTCTCAAATTGTTCAAGGGTTATGGTTGGAAAACAAAAATCATTGTTCATTTGAATTTTATATGCTTGGGAATAAAACTTGGTAGTTTCATCGATATTATGTGTGTAGAATCTATGAACATGACATATCTAACATGCATTTATTGTTTCGTCGGGGAGGGGGGGGGGGAATGTGTTTCAGTTATTCCATATAACATAAATAATGATATCCATATATGAAATATGCGAATTAACAATATGAGATAACTATCTTCTGAAAAAAAAAAAAATCTACAACTATATGTAGATTTTTTAAACCAATGATTAATGCTTGATATAGAAATGGACATATTCTATTATGAAAAATTTATATTTAGTGTATAATTGATATTCATTTATTAAAAACATTCTATGAGTAAATGGAAGATTCTATGTAATTCTAGAGTTCATTTTTAATAGAATGAAAATTTCTATGTATATGTAGAGTAATATATTCTATGGAGAATATGTTGCATTCTATGGAGAATTAATGTATTCTATGCGAATTAACAAAATCTTATATGTAAGTTATAACTTATTCTAGGAGTATGATCCGCAAGTCTCAAAGTATATAAAGTTTAAACTCTATTCTATTTATTTTAAACAACAATCTATGGATATTTGGAATATTTCAAATATATTCTATGTAATATACAAAAAATATTCTATAGGTAAAACGCAACATACTAAAACATTCTTCGAAAATAGTTCAAACATTCTATGTATATTATAATAATCTGTTTTAGCAATGACATAAAATGTTTTCCCCTTCAATACAAAAAGTATTACTGACAAACTTTAGCAATGAAGATCTTGCAAAACTACCCAAACTTAGCCGCTCATTTCCCTTTGAGCGGGCAGTTACGGGAATCATGATTTGTTTGGCTGTTACAGGACCTGCATAAACGAGTGCGTTTGTGGCTCTTGACTACCTTTTTCTCCCTTAGCCCGATCAACCTTTTGTTTGTCCCACATCCTTTGTTGCGAATACCAGTTGGAACATGAATACTTAATGTTTCTGGTGGTTTTGATCCCAGAATCCTCTCAAAAGTTTCGTCCTTGTTATAGTTAGCCATACACTTCCCATCGACGTCAACCTCCCCCACGTCTTTCTTGAACATTTCAAAAAGCGTACTAATCTTTTCTGGAGAATCGTGTAAACATAAAACAACGTTCCCGACGTAACTCATGAACTCATATGCTTCCTTTCTTATATTACTGGTTTCAGCAATATCATTGTGCATACGATTGAAGTATGTCGCCTTTTTGGACCAACGGGGCATGATGTAATTATGGGGAATCTTTTCGACGTCGTTTACATTTAGAACACAAAAAATGTGTCTGCAAAGCAACCCCATCCGAATGAACATCCGACAATCACAATCAATGGTGCCCATGATGGAATCTTTTACAACCTGTATTAAATACATAATTATCAACCAATGACGTACAAAATATATAACGTTTCAATTGATATGGATAGCGGTATTCTATGTGAAATTCTACGTAGAATATGGGTTATTTTAAAGCAGGATATCGATATTCTATGTAGATTATCGGTATTCTACGTAGAATAAGAGTTTTTTTGAACAGAATAACGGTATTCTATGTAGAATATGAGACCATTCTGTTTAGAACAACACACAGACCTGACATCGAAAAACTTATTCTACAAAGAATTTATGTAGAATTTGAATAAAATAGATATATATTGGTTCTAATATATGAAAAAAGACTAAAAAAACGTTTTTTAGGGAAATAAACCTTGAAATCCTTTTTTCATGATTTGCCGCAGCTTTATCCTTTATTGTGATCACCTCCATTGATTCATCGTATGATGTTGCGATTTGGACACATGTTGTTAACCCCGAAGAAATTTCATCCTGGACGTACTTGAAAATCGAGTGAGAGTATACATCATGGGCGTGCCTCTCAATCGCAAGATGGGTCTTCATTGTTTCGCTCCTTGTGTCATCTTCTACATCCAACTCAAATTGAGCATTTCTCTGTTTTTCCATGGTGCCTTCGAATCGTATCATGAACTCAACTAAAGTAGATTGGTATTTTTTGCATACTTTAAAGAAAGAATTCTCACTTTCAGAAAGAGATGTTGTTCTCATTTACCCGTTCATCGGAACATCAATGAAATACGCTTGAATGCATAACTCACGGTCCTTGTGAATGTCATTAAACCATCTGTTGCCTGATAAATCGTAGTTTTCTATGAATTAATTCCACTTCCTTTCAAACTCATCAACTTCCATGTTGCGAGACCACACTATATCATTAAACCTCACACGGAAATCATTTCGTTGAAAAGTTCATAGCACACCTGCATCCATTCAAGTAACTGGGGATTACTGACATGAAAAAAAAACATACCCCACATTACTCTAGAATACGGAAATTAATGCAATTGCAAAAACCTTATGGGGCAACTTTTGGGTTATATGCCACATGCACAGACGGTGTTTGGCGGTGCTGAAAACATTTTCTATTGCTTGCTTTACTGAAGCATCCTGGTCAGTAACAATGAGGTTTGGTTCATGCCCCATATTACGAACGAATGCATCAAACAACCACATATATGACTTAATTGATTCACTTGCTATTAAACCAGCTCCGAATGTCACGCATTTCTTGTGAGTATCAATTCCAGTGAATGGCACAAACACCATCATGTATCTAATGAGAAGAGACAACGCATCAAGTAACTAACATAGATAAAAACAAAAAACGAAGTAAAAAATATGGGATTATTCTATTTAAAATAACATATTCTATTGGGAATATATGAAAATTCTCCGTTGAATAACGGTATTCTATGTAGAATGTGAGATCATTCTATTTAGAGAATAACACTGGTTCCGAAAAGCCCAAGAACAAAAATACTCCAAATTTAAACGAACACTTACTTGTTTGCAGAATATGTGGCGTCAGCAAATTAACATCCCCAAAAGCTTTGTAGTTCTGTTTCATGGTTTCATCAGCCCAAAACAAACATATTAACTCCCCCTCGCTGTTGCATTTATACTCACAGGAAAAATTTGGAACGTCGTTTGCTTTGCTTATCAAGCGGTCAACCACCATTTGAGCGTCGCTATCACCAATGAACCGATTCAAATCTCTTTTAAAACTTTTTGATGCGTTCCTACTAAATTTTAAGTTATTATAACCACCAGCAATGTCGGACAAGTCTCTACGAGCAACAACAGGACCAACATTCGCTCTGGACATGTCGTGTAACAAAGTCTTATCAGCAAAGTCAAGCTGTTTGTGGTTCTTAAGCATGTGTTTCCTATTATCTGATAATAACCGATGGTTGTGCCTCTCGACAAAATCATATACAAGGTACTTTTTTGAAGCCACAGATAACAACTTTATCTTCACACAGGCGCCACATTCTGCACGACCGCTTTTCCCTCGACGAAGTTTTTTCTCAGGCGCAGGATTGCCTTCTTTATTGCATAATATATATTTGATTGTAACAACCCCATTACTGTTCTTTTTTGTCGTTCCTTTTCTAGTGTCAAAACCAGATAAATCAGCATACTTTTCATACATTCCAATAGCATTGTCCAGCGACGAATACACACTGTGCTTTTGCGGTTTTAAATGAGACGGAACGTTGGGAATCCAATATCTCCCTCCCCCTGGAGTTGTCTCCTCAGAACCCTCATCGTTTATCAAGGCCTTTGGCGTTTCATCTTTACCCGAATCTGTGATTTCGAATATATAACAAAGCTTAGGAAATATGAAACATCAAAACGATAAATTAAACTCAAATAAAAGAATACATATACAAAGAATAACAAATCTATATAGATTTGAAGGCATTCTATAAAACTCTACGTAGAATATAAAATATTCTACGTAAAATATAAAAATTCTACGTTGAATATATAGTATTCTACATAGAATGAATTTTAATCTACGTAGAATGCATAATACTCTACATAGAATATGATATATTCTATATAGAATAAATAATATTCTACGTAGATGAGTACAAACTAAATTAAAAACTATGCGGATTGCATACAATCAAATAAAAGAAAAACTTCAGGCAATTTTCTAAAACTAATATTGAAAGTAAAACTACTATTAGAAACTTAGAATAGTCATAGAATAACGAACAGACAAATATACACTAACAGAAAAACTCCAATTTAAAACTTATTAAGAATAAACATTAGATACAGCAACGATTACTCTAATAAAAAATAAACATGGCCTGGATTAGGAAAAAAACGATCGTTGACCTCCTCATCGGCTGCAAAACCATTTGGAAAAACATTACATGGGGTCTGTTGAAATGTGTCGGTCGACTCCATGGATTCAGGTGAAATATAAAAAACGGAATGGTTTTCCGGCGACGGAACTGAGCTTCTTCTTGCCGGAAAAAATGGAAGAAAAAGTAATAATTAATGACAAACTCATTAATGATTGCATAGTTAATTAAATGACAGAAAGTTGGAAACTTTTCTGAAGAGTCGCATGAAAGGAGTGAAGAAAAATGACTGTTTTGCCCTTAGTGGAGACTGTCATACTTGAAAATATTTACAACTATGTCATTGATTATCCACCCTTGATCATATTTATCCAACGGCTGAAATTGGTTCTTATGTTCCCACATTATTTAGGTTTTTTGATTTTTTTAAAATTATAAAACTAAATATACTTTTTCCATTTCTGTTTCGGTTTTGGTTTTTCGATTTTGTTTGGTTTGATATTTTTGCACATCCTAAAATGATTTTTTATTATATTTTTATTATATATATATATATATATATATATATATATATATATATATATATATATATATATATCCAAGACATATAAACATATGTAATAATTTATGTGTTGATGATTGATTAGATTGGAAGATACTTGAATAAATAGTGATATTGGAGAGGAAAAATATCAACGATATTATATTTACATAAACACAACTAACAAAAACTACATATATAAATGTCAACAATAGTATTATAAATATTAATACTAATAAGGAAGATGAACTTTAAATAAATTAGTAATGAAAATATAACATTTTAATTAAAAAAAAGTTAAATTTTAAATAAAATACGAAAAATAGTAAATGTAAATAAAATATTAAAATATAAGTATATTTATAAATAAAATAAGTGTGTTTATAATGAATTAAGTATATCTATAAATAATATAATTATAAAGATAAAATAAAATAAATGTTGGACTATAATTGGGTAATAATAAAATCATAGGGACTAAAAGCGTCACAGTGATAAGGGTAAAAATGTCATTCTTAGAAATTTAACGGTTGTGTCGTTAAGTTTAACGGACGAGGGAAAAAGTGGACAAAATTAGCAAAATAGGGATGAAATTTGACATTATTAAGGTTGAAGGACTGAAGCCGGGTAAACCGTCAAACCAAAAGGATGAAAAATGTCTTTTACTCTAAAAGTTAAGTAGTTCAAATTTTGGAAATTTGTGTAAATGGATGTTCCAAATGCTATATACTTTGTCTTGTCGAGGGTAGGTAGTTCAATTTTGTAAGAAAAAAATTGTGGGTATAGTATAAAGTCCAATATGACAATAAAATAAGTGGATAATTCTCAGGGTTAAGGACGTACAATACCAACATGCATTTCAAAGTGTTCCGATATGACATATGAAGTTTTTTATACAAATATAGTACATGTATTTTATTTTACGTTTCAATATAATACATTTTTACATATAGTTCGATTTTCATATCAATATAACCCAGTTGTATAAATGTGGCACACTAAAACATAAAACTAAAATACATCTTCAAGATATATGAGAAAACTATAGTATATGCATCATATCTATAAGAAAAAAAAAGTTTAAGTATCGTATTGGTACATTTTAAAAAATGAAATTTGATAAAACTGAAAAGTACAATCCATTTGCCTTCAATTTATAAAAATAAATTATCAATTTACGATAAAATAAACCAAACACCACGTGTCATCATTTAATATTTGTATATTTTATTTTTATAAATTTGTATACATTTTATAAAAAAATTATAATAAATTTAGCCAAGTAATACGTGGGTTAAGAAACTAGTTTATTTCTTGTATAAGGTTAGATGTACTTAGATATCAGACGGTGACATCTCCAACTCTAATGAAACCTCCGTCAACTGTTGAAGCGCTTGAAGCTTCGAATATTGTTTATCCTCGGATTGTTGATTTACATTTTGGATTCAATATGTTAGGCTTTAAATTGTTGATTAATTTTTTTATTTTTCATCCAAAATCGTTTGTTTTGAAAGGTTATCGGAGAAGCTGGTGGCTGGAGCAAAATCAAACTGATCAAACCGGTTAGTGATTGCAAGTCATCGTATTGAAAATGTGATTAATTCTGAGCTATCATTTAATATAATTGTGTGATTTTAAATATGTTGACTTTGTTGAAAATGAGAAGTCAGAAAAGAAGATAAATTATTAGGGATGAGAAAAATAACTGAACCCGAATAACTCATCCGAACCGAACCTTATTCGGGTTAAATGGCAACCTGGTAAGCTATACTCTCATTATGGCATCTTGCATCTTGTTAGGCACAAAAAGGCCTCAGTCAAACCTGCTGTACATCTGAGGGGGAGATTTTTAATCAAACCTGTTGATACATTTGAAGGTTAATTTAAGGCCTGTTATATGCCTTATTGAAACCTGAAAATGATTTGCAATATCAGCCCAAAGCTGTTTACCATGTTGCATTCGTTGCAACAAAGACAGTTTGTCCAAGCTGTTCTGTCTGCTGAACAGACTGGGCATAAACTGTCTATGCTGCTCTATTCTTTTGAGCAGCTTGTGCAGTTTTCAAGTGTTCTGTTCTTTGTGAATAGAACCTGTTCTTTGTGAACAGGTTAAACACTTTATGGAATATGTTTCCAAGTCCTCATGTATTGTTTTTGGCTACAAGATCAGTTTACAAGTCGAAGACAAAGTGGAAAATGAAACTACACAGCCTGCCCATGCTGTTCTATTACATGAAGACATTTGAAAAGGGTGACAGACCTTTTCTTAAATCAAAATGGCATTAACAAAAGAAGAAAGATGCAAAGTTGACATTTCTCTTTTTGTTAAAACCGTATGCAACAGTGACAAAAAGAAAAAGACAAAGATTCTGCCATGTGAAGACAAAGATACTTTATCAGAACATGTAGAAAGGTGTTTTGTCTTTTTGGAAAGACTCTCCACTATGTCATCTGTCCAATGAGGAAGCTTCACTGAGATTCTCCTTTTAAGTATAAAAGGAAGCTTCTAAGGATAATGAAACAATCAAGAGTGTGATAATCAGTACGTGCATTGAAGTGTGATATTCCATGCATGCAAGTCTGCTTATATAAAACAGTAGAGTGTGTCTAAGTTGTGTGTGTATAAGCTGTCCATCTGAGTCTTGTAAAAATAGTGAGTGCCTCTAAGTGAGTGTGATCATTGTAACTAGTCTGAGTGTGTTTTAGATTAGTTGACAAACTGTTGTATCCATCATCTCAGCTTGAACCTTTCCGCATTCAAGCTTGTTTGTAATTAACTTTTGTTGATAATACATACAAACATTGAGAAAAGAGTGTTTAAGTTTTAAATAGCAGTATTCACCCCCCTCTACAGCTTAGAGCTATACACTTGGGAAACCTTTTGGGACCTACAACTGGTATTAGAGCAGTTTTAGAGTGTGTGTCATATCTAAGATCTCTCATCCTCCCTACGTTTCCATGGACAATAGTTCTGCAAGTTCCTCTTACTATGACAATGGGTCAATGGCCAAACCCCCAAAGTTCAATCATCAGAACTTCTCTGGCTGGAAGTGCAGAATGATGCTCTATTTAATCTGGATGTACAATTACCAAAGATAGTAACGGAAGGTCCCTATGTGCCAACTTCTGTTACTACCATAACTCCTGCTGTTGAAGGAGCAGCCCCTGAAATCAGTACCTTTGAGAAAGCCAAAGCTCAATGGTCTGATGAAGACAAAAGACTGGTTGCTCTGGATGCAAAAGCCAGGAATAACCTAGTTATCTCTCTGCCTGATGATGTGTTCAAACAGGTTGAGAAGATGAAGACTGCAAAGGAGATGTGGGATACTTTGTGGTACCGTCTATGATGGACCCACAATCACACTGGACAACAGGATTAATAATCTTGTTAGACTGTATGAACTCTTCTTTGCAAAACCAAAGGAGACTGTCATAGAAACCTACACCAGGTTTACTGCTCTTGTTAATGATCTCAAAGTTGTTGGGATCACTAAGGACAGCCTAACCCTGGTGAACAAATTCTTGGACATCCTACCTGAAGAATGGAACTACTTTTCCACCATCTTGAGAAACTCAGGTACTATCAAAGGTATGGATCTGGTAAACTTATATGGATCCTTACTAAATGATGAACAGTCAAGGCAGCAGAAGAGAAATGCCTTAGAAATGTCCAAGAGAGGTGCTGCCTTAGTGGCCAGCGTGAGACAACCTGTTGGACAAGAGTGTGATGTGTTCACACAATCTGATCAACAGGCTGATAATGAAAGAGAGGAAATGTCTGATAAGGAAGACAGTGCAGATCTTGCTGAGCTTGATGATGATCAAATGATAGTCATGCTTGTCAAAAGGTTCAACAAGAAGAGGTTTGGAAGAAATATGCTGCAGGGAATCTCAAATGCTGCCAAGAAGAAGGCATTTGATAAATCTAAAGCTGAGTGCTTCAAATGTGGCAAAGCTGGCCATATAGCTGCTGACTGTGTGTCAAAAGCTGTTGGACAGTCTTCCAAACCATACAAGACTAACAGGGACGATGGCTATAGGGTTAAGTACCTTATGGCCATGGCAAAGCTGAAAAAGTTGGAAAACTCAGTGGCTTCCAACAAGCAAAAGGGACTGATGGCAGAGACATGTGACTGGGAGGAGTCTGATTCATCCTCAGATGAAGAAGACAACAATTGTCTGATGGCCAATACTGATGTCCCATCAACTAGCAATTTCAAACAGGACTTGGCTGAAGCTGAAGCCTTCAGCAGCTTGAGGAACTGGAACCCTCCAATGATGTACAAGGTACAAAATTTTATGGCTTACAGTTCAGATGAAAAAGTAAAAATGTTTGAATATATGTTGGTTGACTTAAAAGCTGTTGTTTAGAAGCATAATGTTTTAATATCTGAAATCTCTTAGCTTAAAACTGATCTTGAAATTAAATCCAGTAAACTAGACAGTTTCCATAAGTTGGAAGCTGAGCTTGATGAACTAAAACACATGAACTCTATTTTACTAGAAGAAAAGAGAGAAACAATTGTAAAACATGCAAAGCTTCAAAAGATAGTTGACTCTTGGTGCCACTCAACATAAAAAGTCAGCCATTGCATAAGTCAGCAGATCCCTGCACAAATCCAAGCCTATCTTGGAGGGGATCTTGACACAGCAACTTCTATTGTTGAGATCAATAATCTGAAAGATGACTTATCCACTCTTGGTGAGCTTCCCAGTACTTTCATCCAGAAAGTTAATGGAAAGCTGGTCTCAACAAACAGGTTTGTCAGGCCTCAAAACACGGACAGCTTGTTTGAAAAAGGACCTAAAGTTGATGATGGAATGTGTTCTCCATCAAATCAGCCTGCTAAGTGCTATGCTGATTCACACAAGCAAAAGAAAGGAAAACATACTCAAACTGCAGTGGTGGACACTAAACCTGTTGACAAAACAGGCTCTGGGTCCAAAGCTGATGGCAAGAGACATGTTAACCCTTTTGATGCTAAACATTTTGAAAATAAGTTTTCAAAAGGTAAGCAGCCTACTTTCAACAAGGGCAAGTCTCATGTTAAAAGCAAATCTGCTGTGATTTCAAATAAGTTTTCAAATCATAGTGAAAAACTGGTTATAAATGAAAATAAGTCTTTCAAAACCAGAAACAGTGATTATGCTGATAGGCAGCGTCAATCACATCTCAGTAAGGGCAAAGGCAAAGGCATGGCTCAACCTGAGAAATCTGGGAATAAGTTTCCCAAACCTGTGGAAGGTCAAAAACCAATCAAGCTTCCTGTTTTTGACATCTGTCCTCCCAAAAAGAGGAAAGAAGAAACCGGCAAAGTTGTTGCTATTGTGCCATCCACCCAAGCTGTTGATTTATCGAGAAACAGTAATAAGTTTGCTAAACCTGCTGATAAAATCAACAAAAATAATTCAGAATAAGTTTCTGAAAGCTCCTCTTCCAAAAAGGCCAAAAAGAGAAAATGCTATAAATGTGGGAAGAAGACACACATGTCAAAGACTGTCCTGAAACTAAGGACATGAGGCCTGTTGACTCTACTAGTTCCATCATTGCTAAAACAAGCAGTGTTGGAAGTAACTTAGTCCATGAGAGTGGTATCCAAACTGATACCATTCAAATAGGAAATATTAATGTGGATATTACTAGCCCATCAACACATGTTGATGAAGTAGGAGAACTCATCACTATGATAAGTTCCCCTAAATGTAACTAATATTTTCCTATGACATTCTGTAGGACAAACGACCATCCCAGGTTTGGTACTTGGACAGTGGCTGCTCAGGGCACATGACAGGTTGCAAGGACCTGCTGAATGATCTAAGGCTTGAAAAAGGGCCAAAAGTCACTTTTGGTGACAATGTACAGGGATCCACTAAGGGATATGGAACTCTTAAAGCTGGTGCTGCAGTGTTCAAAAGAGTAGCCTATGTGGTTGGGCTGAAACACAACCTTGTAAGCAAGCATAAGTCAACTATGTGATGCGGGTTTGATGAACACCTAGGTTACATATTGGATCCCCAAGGCAAAGTTGTGCTGTGTGCTCAACGGAAGAAAGGTGTATATGTTGTGGATATGCAATCTGCTGATCCCACAACTGAAACCTGTTTTCTCACAAGAACAAATGCAGACCTAAACTGGTTATGGCATAAAAGGCTGTTACACCTGAACTTCAAGAACATCAACAAATTCTGTAAGAAAGAGTTGGTAACAGGTTTGCCTTCCATGACTTTTGTTAAGGATAAACTCTGCACAGCTTGTGAGAAAGGCAAGCAGAGGAAATCATCTTTTAAATCCAAGCATAATTTTTCTATTGATACTCTTCTCTTCTTAATCCACATGGACTTGTTTGGACCTGTCAATGTCCCAAGTCTTGGAGGAAGAAGATACACTCTAGTAATGGTTGATGAGTTCTCCAGGTTTACATGGGTAATCTTCTTGAAAAGCAAAGGAGAGGCTGCTAGAGAAATCATTGGATTTGTCAAAAAGATGGAAATGCTGAACTCTGCTCAAGTAAAGCAGCTTAGAAGTGATCACGGTACTGAGTTCAGAAACAGTACTCTTGAAGTCTTCTGTGAAGAAAAAGGGATCTCACAAAACTTTTCAGCTGTAAGGACTCCACAACAAAATGGAGTTGCTGAAAGGAGAAACAGAACCTTCATTGAAGCTGCTAGAACCATGCTGTGTGCATCAGGTTTACCTTCATCATTCTGGGCCGAAGCTGTCAACACTGCTTGCTTCACCCAAAACAGATCCTTAGTGGTGAAAAGGTTCAACAAGACTCCCTATGAGCTGCTCAAAGGGAGAAGGCCAAATATTAGCTACTTCCAAGTGTTTGGATGCCCCTGCTTCATTCTGAATCAAAGGGATCAACTGGCAAAGTTTGAACCAAAAGCTGATGAAGGTGTATTTGTTGGTTACTCTGCTATCTCCAAAGCCTACAGAGTATACAACAACAAAAGAAAGGTGATAGATGAATCTATCAATGTCACCTTTGAAGAGTCCAGGAATGCCTCCACCAAAGCTGTTCCTGAATCAGTTTCAGGAGAATTCAACTTTGATGATCTCATGCATTCCAACAGTGAAGAGGATTCAAAAGCTTCCACTACATCCAGTGTGGAACCTGTTAATCATGATGGGCATGATGATGATTATGTCAATACGCCATGTGTGAATAAGTGTACTGACTTAATTACAACTACATGTCTCGAACCAATCAATGCTGACTTTCCTGGATCCTCTGCTGATATGTTCAACAGTGGTCAGTCATGTTCAACAAGTGAACAGGCTCAAGACAACAGTGTGTCTGAAAACCTTGAGAGCTGTTCAACAGGACCTGCTGAAGATGCTAACAACTCAGGAGAATCCTCATTGAAAAATGATCTTAAGTGGATCAGGTGTCACCCCAATGATCAAATAATTGGTGACATCAACAAAGGGGTACAAACAAGGTGGAACAGCTTAGGGAACTTATGTATGTTCTCTAGCTTTGTGTCCCTAATGGAGCCAAAGAAAGTGGATGAAGCACTTAAAGATGCCAATTGGATCACTGCCATGCAAGAAGAACTCAACCAGTTTGAAAGAAACAAGGTATGGAAGCTGGTCCCTGCTCCTAAAGGTAAAACTATAATTGGCACTAAATGGGTTTTCAGGAACAAAATGGATGAGCAAGGTCATGTGATTAGAAATAAGGCAAGACTTGTTGCTCAGGGCTATAGACAGGAGGAAGGTATTGACTATGATGAAACATTTGCTCCTGTGGCCAGGCTAGAGGCAATTCGTTTGTTTCTAGCCTACGCTGCTCATAAGAGCATGAAGGTATTCCAAATGGATGTGAAAAGTGCATTTTTGAATGGGAAGCTGCAAGAAGAAGTCTATGTCAAGCAGCCTCCAGGTTTTGAGAATGAACATCATCCAGGTTTTGTCTATAAGTTGGACAAATCCCTCTATGGTCTAAAACAAGCCCTAGAGCCTGGTATGACACTCTTACTGATTTCCTTATGAGCAATAGGTATTCCAGAGGTAAAGTAGATACCACATTGTTCATAAAGAAGGTGAAGTCTGATATTATGCTTGTTCAAATTTATGTGGATGACATAATATTTGGTTCTACTAATGAGCAGTTATGCAAGAATTTTTCATTACTCATGAAATCCAAATATGAAATGAGTATGATGGGTGAACTTACTTTCTTTTTAGGATTACAGGTTAAACAAACCTCAAATGGAATTTTTATTAATCAAAGAAAGTACACTTTAGATCTACTGAAAAAGTTTAAATTTGATCAAAGTTCTCCTATTAAAACCCTAATGGCAATCAATGTAAAGTTGGATGCAGATGCCAGTGGCAAAGCTGTTTCAGTAACAGCTTACAGAGGCATGATTGGGAGCTTGTTGTATTTAACTGCTAGTCGACCTGATATTATGTTTGCTACTTGTTTATGTGCTAGGTTTCAAGTTGATCTAAAAGAATCACAACTAGCTGCTGTAAAAAGAATCTTCAGATATCTTAAGGGTACACCAGGTTTGGGTCTTTGGTATCCCAAAGACTCAAGCCTTGAACTGACAGGTTATTCAGGTTCTGATTTTGCAGGTTGCAGGCTAGACAGGAAAAGCACAACAGGTGGATGTCAACTCCTTGGTGGTAAGTTGATAAGTTGGTGTAGCAAGAAGCAGAACTCAATGTCTACTTCTACTGCTGAAGCTGAGTACATTGCTGCTGGAAGCTGCTGTGGGCAGATTCTGTGGATGCAGCATCAGCTTGAAGACTATGGCCTTGTATATAGGAAAACTCCCATTCTGTGTGATAATACAAGTGCCATAGCTATATCCAACAATCCAGTGTTTCACTCCAGAACAAAGCATATAGAAGTCAGACATCATTTTATCAGAGATCACATTCAGAAAGGTAATGTGGAGGTAAGTTTTATTTCCACTGATGAACAACTTGTAGACATTTTCACCAAACCTCTTGATGAAAACAGGTTTAATTACCTTGTCAGCAAGCTGGGCATGTTAAACAAAAGTGACTAAGTGTTCTTAATGTTCTAAGACTTTATATGTGCCACACTGCCCAAGTTCTTTCAGAACAGCTTAGACAGAACAGGCTATGCATGATCTATACTTAGCTGCTTTCTGCACAACTTGAACAGCTTGGGTATATAACAGGTTTGACAACAACAGATTATATGTCAAGTCTGATCTGATGATCAAATCTCCACCCTGCTCACTCTTTCAATCTGTCATACAAGGCATTGTCTTGTAACCTGATCAGCTATTCAACAGAACATGTTGTTACATAGCCGAACAGGTTGAAGGAACAGCTTGAAAAGTGAACAGTTTGTGACGACTCTGCTCATTACAGGTTTGACCATCAGCTTAGACCATCAGTTTAATTACCTTTCTTCACAATTAAGTTATCTAATTTCTGTTTTTATTTAACTTAATTACTGCGGATAATATGGGTTACGTGTGTTAGTGATTAAAAAGGGCTCAAGTGGTCTGACAAACGGTCTGACATGGACAACCGTTCCGTTTTCCGTTAACGACCTTTTCAAATCAACCGCCCAAATGTTTCTCTCTCATACCCACTCACATTCAAATCCTATAAATACCCCCTACTGTTTCATCTTCGTCTTCCTCACTACTTCCATAAACCTCCTAAGAACCCTAAAAATCGACTAAGTGTCTTGTGCATCTGCTACTCTCACTACTTCCCAAATGGCTCACAGAAACAACCCCTTTCTACCAGTATTTGTTGGTGATGATGTACAGAAACACTCATCAGTCACCACAATGCTAACACTGAAACCCACTAACTACATTGCCAACCTCACAATCCCCAAAAACTATGTGGGGAAAGGCTATGACCAAATGGTGGAGTTTTTGAACGTTCATCCGTTGAACTACGCCATGACTGCTACTCCTGGTGTCCTGTACCACGAGATGGTGTATGAGTTCTGGTACACCTGTGCCTACAACCCAGATACCAAAGTCATCAAGGGCACCATCCTCAATGGGACTCAGACCATTGAGATCAACACTCGTCTGCTCAGGGAAGTTCTTCGACTCCCTGTGGATGAAAAATATGATCAACCACAGCCTGAAGATGAACAGATGAAGAATCTGCTGCACTTCTGTGGTGTAACAGAACCAAAGGTTGGAGCAACACTGTTCAGAAAGGATTTGTCTCCTACTTACAGCTTCTTGTTTGCCTCTGTGGTAATGTGCTTCAGCAGCAAAGTTGGTTCCTTTGACCAACTGAGCCGTGATGAAGTTCCTGTAGTTCTGCAGCTTGTGGATGGAACTACAATAGACATGGCTAAGTGGATTTTCATGAATTTGAGGAACCTGGTGCAGCAGGAGACACGACCAGCTGCTGTTCGATATCCCAGGTTTCTGAGACTCATCTTCAAGCATATTTGTGGTGAGCATTTGTATAACTCTCAGCCTTTACTTCATACTGCTGCATTCCCTGTATTAGGGAATAGAGTTTTCTATACTCCTGTTCTCCCAAATGAGCCTCCTCTGTCAACACCAATGAGGAGGTTGTTAGGATTGGTGGAAGGACCCTCTGATGTGAGGGTGGATCCAGAAGCTGCTCCCAGAAGAAAATTCAAAGCCAGGGCCAAGCTTGTTAAAAGGACCCTGGAAACCACTGAAGCTGGCCATGTCCACAAGAAGGCCAAAACAGCTCAGTCTGAGTCTGCACCCTTAGCCTCTGTGGCTGAGGGGGAGCAGGCTCATCACCCTGGTTCATTCGTTGAACCTGAAGCCTTTGTAGCTGGTGCCTCTGTGGCACCTGAGACTATGGAACAGGTCAACCCACCTGTTTCTGACCCAGTCTCCAAACCTGTCCAGTCTGAACCTCTAATCTCCTCTCCAAAATCCCCCACCTCATCTCACATTTTATACCAATGCAAAAAGAAACCAACAGCCCAAACTAGCCCCTCTGTTCCCTCTCAACATGGTTCAGTTGAAAAAGAAGCAACCTCTGTTGTCTCTCCTATTTTGGGAGAAGAATCAGCACAATTGGAGCTTGCTTCACTCCACCATGTGTCAACCCCAAGTCAGCCTAGGCCCTCTGGTTCCTCCCAACAGGAGCCAGTTGTACAAATGGAGACAGCCACATCAACTATTCCAGCCTCCCAACAGGCTGAGAATATTGAAAGACAGAAGTTCTCTCCACTCCATACTGAGTCCACACTGTCCCCATCTCATACTTCTCTACACCCTGAGTCTGCACGAGGTGTCCACCCTGCTGGCTTAGACCAACCAGTAGATCAGCCTTAAACTTCTGCTCCTCATGATGCAGCTGTTCTACACCAAACAGCTGCTGAAGGACCCACAACTCTCGCTGATGAACCTCTGGGAACAGAACATCCCTTTGGTGAGGCTAATCCCTTTATGCAAACTCTATCAGCAGGTTTCACCACTGCTGATGTGGAAATGCAAACTCCATCTCCCCATGATGAGGCACCTTTAAACCAAGGTGCTGTAGAGGGAACCACCACTGGCCTTAATGAAGGTGCTGCAAAACAAGCAGTGTCTGAAAGGCTACCATCCACTACCCCCTCTCCTGATGATGCAGTTATGGCCACTGCTGAAGGACCCATTGACCCCTCCAAGCTAGGCCACATTACTTTTGCCTAGGCTATGGAGCTTCTTTCCAAAATACCCTCTCCCTCTACATCACATCCCTATACACCAGCCTCATCCTCTTCATCTCCATCTACCCACTCCAAACAATCCACCCATACACCTCCCTCCCCTAAAGACCTGCCTTTGAAGGATCAGCTCTCTTTGCTGACCAACAAAGTTGGTTCTTTAGAAACCTCCAAGTCTTCTCTACCCTCTCTCATTTCAGACTCTGTGTCTGAACAGCTTAAGGGATTCCTTGATATGTTCAAGGATTCCTTCCCAGCCACTCCACAAACTGACACCTCCTCATAGCTGTTTGCACTCACTGCACAGCTGCAAAATGTCTCCACCTCCCTCTCCTCCATTCTTCCACTCCAACAGGACTCTGTGTCCTCTATGACAGCCATCTCCAACCAGCTGTCATCTCTCCTCACCACTTGCAATTCTACACTTCCTACCACTTTGGCCAGCTTAAACACCTTAATAGGCTCTCTATCAAATTCTGTGTCATCAAATCTTGCTGATGTGCAGGACTCTCTTGAGTTACATCTTGCACAGCTCCAAACTTTGTTGTTCACAGCTTCTGATAGGGACAACGTTCTTAAGCTGACCTCCCTTGCTGATACCCACTCATCCTCTC
Organism: Centrapalus pauciflorus; assembly: GCA_020465985.1. Classification (NCBI taxonomy): domain Eukaryota; kingdom Viridiplantae; phylum Streptophyta; class Magnoliopsida; order Asterales; family Asteraceae; genus Centrapalus; species Centrapalus pauciflorus. Next base: position 66,903 of record JAANYP010007762.1, on the reverse strand, counting down.
TTCAAAACTGTCTTTCCCAACTTGCAAAGGTAAAGGACAACCTGGCTTTCTTAGTGCATTGCCTGGTTGGTCCCAAGCCTGCTGGCAAACCTGATGGCAAGCCTGCTGACTTCGTGTCTTCAGGCAGACCAGGTGTTGAAGGTGCTGGTCCATCTCCTTCAAAGGGGGAGAAGTCATCTGCCTCGAAGACCAAGTCTAAGGGGGAGAAAACTTCTTCTCCTAAGGAGAAATCATTACCTACTGGTCCACCAGCAGGAGCATCTGCAACAGGTACAATAGAAGGTGCCTCTCAAGTTGCTCAGCCTACTTAGGCTGAATCTCCAAACCCTGCTCAGTCTAAGGGGGAGGAATTCATTTCTGAGGCCAGGCCAAGCAGCAGAAGGAGGCATCTCATTTTAGCGGAAGAAGAAGAAGAAAAAGATACTCCTGAGGCTGTTATCACTACAACAGCTAAAGGAAAAGAAAAAGCAGCATCTGATCCTGAACAGCAGAAAGCAGCAGAGTTAAAGTTTCACAAAGCCAGGGCAAAGGAAATGGGTCTTCCCTTGGATAAATACTATGAGTTCAGAAATGAACAGCTTCAAGCCCTGGAAGCACTAAGAAAAGAAGAAGTCTCTGCCAAAGCTGCCAAATCTTTTGCACTCCAAGAAGCAAGCAAAATTAAAATGCCCTCTTTGGATGTGCAGAAGAAACTGATGGAAGTTACTAAGGAATCAGCAGGTGAAAAGGAAAGTGAACAAGTTAAGGGTGCTCTGGTCTCTGTGACCAAACCAAAACAAGCATCCTCTGCAAGGGACCAGTTCCATTTTGACAATTTGGCAAGGAAAAAGTTTAAGGATGTTGCTGATAGAAGGCCTGCCAAAGAAGCAATTGTCAAAGCTGTCCCCATAGCAAGAAAAGGCAAACAGTAGAAATTGCAGATAACCAGAATGGGTGCAACAGGTCCAGAGCTGGAAACTTATGACTACACTGATGTTGCACAGATGGGGTACAGGGAATGGGTTGAGCTGGCAGTTGCCCTGAGTCAGTCTAAGTTAGAAACGGCTAAGACTATCAGGGCATATATTAAGAAGCTGATGAAGAGAGTGCAGGATCTTGGCCTGATCTCAAAAGAAGTAGTGTGGGTGTCTCTGTGACATACCCCAAAATAAAGGCCAGGAGGACAAGGAAGGATACTGAGCTTGAACAACTCCTCATCTTAATTGAACAGGGTGACTATGCTGTTGAGATGAAAGGAATTGACTACAGCTTGCTTAGTGGAGTAGAGTTTGAAGAAGGCAAGATAATTGAAGAACCTGAGTTGGGGGCATTTTTTGTAGATCCCTAACACAGAAGAAATGCTTTCAGAGAGCATCAGATCTATACAAGGTGGATCTGAGACAGCTTGCAGCCTTCAGACTTGCAGCTTCATTCAGGCAATCAAGCAGGTGGAGAGCAGCCGTCTGGGATCAGCTCAGAGGCTTTTATGAAAGAGGTGAACTTCAAGATCCCAAGTTTATGATCCTCAGAGTTGAAATCCAAGATTTGGAGGAAACAAGGGAGGAGCTTGAAAAGATGTTTGAAGGAGGACCACCACTGGAGTGAAGTCCATCTACCATCAGGGTAGGTGAAGAATGGAAGTTGTCCATCTGTTGGACAGGCTTGCCATTATCTGCTCCCAAAATCAACACTCCAAAGTGTTGAACTTTTTGTACATTAGTTGTACTTTGTTACATATGTTGTAACTTTGCTTATTTACATCAGTTGTAATATACATTAGTACATTAGTTGTACTCTTGTAAAAACATGTGTTGTTGTTATGTAATCAAAATCAGTATATATAAACTGATCTTTTACTTTACTTAAATGTTGTAATTCCTTTTCAGCAAAATGTATTGTAAAAATGTATAGTGATTATTGATTAAATCAGCTTAGACTGATTATTGCAAATATGGGGAGATTGTTAGGCACAAAAAGGCCTCAGTCACACCTGTTGTACATCTGAGGGGGAGATTTTTAATCAAACCTGTTAATACATTTGAAGTTTGAATTTAAGGTCTGTTATATGCCTTATTGAAACCTGAAAATGATTTGCAATATCAGCCCAAAGTTGTTTACCATGTTGCATTCGTTGCAACAAAGACAGTTTGTCCAAGCTGTTCTATCTACTGAACAGACTGGGCATAAACTGTCTACGCTGCTCTATTCTTTTGAGCAGCTTGGGCAGTTTTCAAGTGTTCTGTTCTTTGTGAACAGAACCTGTTCTTTGTGAACAGGTTAAACACTTTATGGAATATGTTTCCAAGTCCTCATGTATTGTTTTTGGCTACAAGATCAGTTTACAAGTCGAAGACAAAGTGGAAAACAGAACAGCACAGCCTGCCCACGCTGTTCTGTTACATGAAGACAAATAGATATTTGAAAAGGGTGACAGACCTTTTCTTATATCAAAATGGCATTAACAAAAGAAGAAAGATGCAAATTTGACATTCCTCTTTTGGTTAAAGCCGTATGCAACAGTGACAAAAAGAAAAAGACAAAGATTCTGTCATGTGAAGACAAAGATACTTTATCAGAACATGCAGAAAGGTGTTTTGTCTTTTTGGAAAGACTCTCCACTATTTCATCTGTCCAATGAGGAAGCTTCACTGAGATTCTCATTTTAAGTATAAAAGGAAGCTTCTAAGGATAATGAAACAATCAAGAGTGTGACAATCAGTACGTGCATTGAAGTGTGTTATTCCATGCATGCAAGTCTACTTATATAAAACAGTAGAGTGTGTCTAAGCTGTGTGTGTATAAGCTGTCCATCTGAGTCTTGTAAAAACAGTGAATGCCTCTAAGTGAGTGTGATCATTGTAACTAGTCTGAGTGTGTTTTAGATTAGTTGACAAACTGTTGTATCTGTCATCTCAGCTTGAACCTTTCCGCATTCAAGCTTGTTTGTAATTAACTTTTGTTGATAATACATACAAACATTGAGAAAAGAGTGTTTAAGTTTTAAATAGCTGTATTCACCCCCTCTACAGCTTAGAGCTATACACTTGGGAAACCTTTTGGGACCTACACATCTACTTTAGTAAAGATGTAGGGTTTTAACTTTTTTCAATCAAAAAACACGTCTCTTTTCGACTATTTCATGGTTCCCAATATATAGAATGTAAATATTTAAATACTTAATTTTAAACCTTTTAACCCACTTAACCAGTTCTACCCAACTCATTTAACTCGTTTAAACCATTTATAGATGATTCTATTTTTATAAAATGATTAACTCATTTAACCCAAACCGAGTAACCCGATACTCGTTTAACCCGAAACCGATTAACCCGTTCTCTTATTGAATTCGGGTTCGGGTTCGGGCAGTTAACCTATATCCTCATACCCGAATAACTCGAAACCCGTTTAACCCGCCCGAATAACACCCCTGTAAATTATGCATGATTTTTTGTACTCTAGATCAATACTAAAGATATAAAAAAAATTTATAAAAATGTTTTTTGGAATTTCGGATATCCGAATATCCGAAAATTTGGAATTTTACTATCCGAATCCGAAATTTCGGATATCCAATTTTGGTTTTTCGAAATTTTGGATATTTTCGGATTTCTGTTCGGATCGGATTTTTATGAACACCTCGAAGAGAAACTTTCACACATTAAATGAATGGTAAAAGTAAGTTCTAAATTCCTCATTTGGGCAAAGAGTAGTTTAGGAGTAGGAGTAGACTAGTTTGTCGTTAAAAAAATGAATGGTTAAAAAAACTAATTACATAAAGTAATATAAAAATAAAAATACGTCGTATTTTTATTTCAAGAACTCTATGAATTATTATACATTAATTGGGATACTACTTGTGTTTTTTCCTTTACAATAAAATTTGTATTCATTAGAAAAAAGCTAGTATTTATTATGAAAAATAAGATTAAAAAGCTAAAAAAAATAATTAAAATAAATTATTAAATTATATTAGAAAACAGGTTTAAAATTTTATTCCACATTCAGACGTGTGAAAATTTGTCTTTTTATGTAGGATTAATTTTTTTCCTATCGATTTTATTTATGAAGAAAATGGATGGTAATTTTTTATTAATTTTATGTAAGTTAATAGTTTTCTCTCTCTTCAATGCAAAAGGTGAAGAAAAGTCAAAACACAATAGAGTCATTCATCACATATTTCATGATTGCACATATCACCACCCTATTTTCTCTCTCACTAGGGTGTTCCTATAGCAACACCCTTGTCCTTTCATTTAAAATAACCATAAATGTAGTTACCTTAGCGACACAAATATAATTATGTAATTAAGCATTATCAATGGTCAGTATGAAAGGGAGATCAATCCGAGGATCAGTGTACATGGATAGTTTATGGACCGCCAACAATTAATATATATAATTTTATGAGTATTAGGGGATAAAAAAACTTTTCCTCTCATATAGAAAGTTTGTATTCCAAAAACTTCAACATTATAAATCTTCTATAAAAAGAATTTGGTTTTCAAACTACTGAAAACATAATTACATAACCATAAAGTACCAAAATTCAACAAACTACCGATAAGGGGGTTTAAAAGCAAACCGAGCAACTCTAAAATGGTAAACAACTAAACCATAAGCATGAATCGCTAGTTACTTAACAATCAATATGCATGCACACATACACATACCAACTCACATATAATCATAATGAAACAAAAGTAAAACGATAGCTTGATATCAACAATATATAATGATATACACCAAGTCCTATGGTCAATAATGTATAGCTCATAACCGTAAACTACCATAATTCAACAAGCTATATCCGACAATAGGAGGGTTTAGAAGCAAACAGAGCAACTCCTAAATGGTAAACAACTAAACCATAAACAAGAAAGTCTAGTTCTTTACAAACAATATGCATGCACACATACACACACCAACACACATATAATCATAATAAATACGAAAGTAAAACGATAGCACAATATCAACAATATATGAAGATTTACACCAATTCCAATGGTAAATAATGTATAGCTCATAACCGTAAAGTACCAAAATTCAACAAGCTATATCCGACAATGAGAGGTTTAGAAGCAAACCGAGCAACTCCTAAAATGGTAAACAACTAAACATTAAGCATGAAAATCTAGTTACTTAACAAACAATATGCATGCACACATACACACACCAACACATATAATCATAATAAATACGAAAGTAAAACGATAGCACAATACCAACAATATATGAAGATTTACACCAAGTCCAATGGTAAATAGTGTATAGCTCATAACCGTAAAGTACCAAAATTCAACAAGCTATATCCGACAATGAGAGGTTTAGAAGCAAACCGAGCAACTCCTAAAATGGTAAACAACTAAACCATAAGCATGAAAGTCTAGTTACTTAACAACCAATATGCATGCACACATACACACACCAACACACATGTAATCATAATAAATACGGAAGTAAAACAATAGCATGATATCAACAATATATGAAGACTTACACCAAGTCCTATGGTAAATAATGTATAGCTCATGATCGTAAAGTACAAAAATTTAACAAGCTATATCCGACAATAAGAAGGTTTAGAAGCGAACCGAGCAACTCCTAAAATGGTAAACAACTAAGCCATGCATAAGCATGAAAGTCTAGATACTTAACAATCAATATGCATGCACACATACACACACCAACGCACATATAATCATAATTATACAAAGGTAAAATGATAGCATTGATATCAGCATTATATGAAGATATAGATCAAGTCCTATGGTAAAAATATAGCTCATAATCTCAAGCTCGAATAACAAATTCATAACCCAAATTACCCACTAAATGCTATGCCTAATGATATCGCCAAATTTACATATACTTTATGGCGATATTTTCCTCCATTTTAGCTATTTCTATTGTTCCCTATAGTCATTTTTGGTTATTTGCAAATTTTGTTTTGATTTCAGCCTTAATTGATGAAAAGAGGATATGAGCACCAGCATCTTTCGACTCGCCGAGTCGCTTTAATTTCAGCAATTTCGGATTCCGGAAAGTTTTGACTCGTCGAGTCATATGGCTCGACTCGGCGAGTCGGCTGTTGAATGCACGTGCGGGTAGTTACCGGCGGTCCAATGGGCACTTGACACGCAATCGACTCGACGAGGGTGACTCGCCGAGTCGACAACCGTTATAAAAACTATTCATCTTCATTTCAGCAAGGAGAGACGAATTTTCACATACTTTTCACACATATTCTCTGCTCGTTTTTGAAGGGAAATTGAGATTTTTGGCTGATTTCAAAGGCTCTATCAAAGGGAACAACATTTTTACATCAAGGATCATCATTTGGGGAGTTTGCTCACTTCTAAATCTTTTGATTATGTGTAAACTTTTGATTTTCATTGTGTTCTTGTTGGATTTACTCCAAAATATGGAGTAGTGTTTTCTTGTAATCATTTGGGGTTAAAAACCCTAAACATTGGATGATGTTACTTTTGTGATTAGAATGAATATACATACCGTTGATCTTTTCATGAAATAGATTTTTATATAATGTTTGAGATGAATGATGAATGTATGATCTTGGATGATGTATTTATGTGATGTGAGTCAATATTTAGTCATTCATTATTAACAAATATGATTATCATTATTTTGTTAGTAGTTTTGATATTGTGAGATTCAAAAAGGGATTTCATTCATTATTTTGATCAAACATAATATTAAGGTTTGTGATTTGGATGTGAGTCTAATTATAACCCACTTTGAGATCTTTACATTTGATTATTTTCATGATTAGATCACATTTGCAAGTAAGTTGATAATATTGAATATTTAACTTTAATATGATTGAGTGATCTACATATTTTAGTTAACTTATCTTTTGAGGTTATAACATTATATTTGAGTGATCTTGGTAATGTTATGTTTATTGCTTGCTAAATGAGTTTTTGATAAATGTGTGGTTGAGTGATCTTTGCACATTTAGAATCAACTCTAGGATTAACATAATTTCATTTTTTTGAGTGATTTTTATATGAATAATATTTAATCCTTGTTATATTCATTATTCTAGCCTTATTCTTAGTGCCATTATCCGATGTTTAGGGGAAAAGATTCCAAATGATTACACCTTTTGAAATAGTTTTATTCAGTGATAACTTTCTTTGTGTTTTAATTAAGTCGGTTCAAATCACTTTTAAAACTCAATTCGATTTTAACATATCTTTAACTGTCGTCTATTTTTCGTATTTCATCTCTGTCCCTGTGTTTGATATTCGGACTTACCTAAACTATATTAGTAAACGATAGGTGATACTTGCCTATTTGTCCGCTAGTTTAGCTTAGTTATTTCCCATTTTTATTAAAACAAAAAGGTGTGCTAGCGGCACATCACCTAAACTTGAATCCCTATCAGAGTTTAGGTAGCATCATCAACTCTAATCCTTAACAAAGTTGAATATTTTAGCAACTCTTGCAACACCATACTTAGTAGTATCAAATAATTGGTCTTTAACCGAAATTATCACAAGTCAAGATCACGATAATTCAGGTAGTCAATATATCAAGTCAAGAATTAATAATGACATGTACCATGTTAGAAACAGATGACGATTGTAGAATAGACAAATATGTGGAGTGTATTCTAATCTAAAATTTTACATATAGTTGTCAACCAAAGCACCAAACTTCAAACCGTACAATCCAATTTCAATTCACATTTTCATGAATACAAACTCAAAACAAGCCTAATAGATGCTGATCACAACCTACTAGAATGACACAAACAGTACCGTATTTATTATGGTAAAATCACTATAAGAAAAGTTTTATTTAGTGACACACGCTTTTAATGATACAAAAAGAAGTGTCCCTATATCTTACTTTTAGTATCACTTATGAAAAAGAGTAGGTATAGAGCAATCTTTTACCCAAATTTTTTTAAAGTAGAGACACAAAAGTTTTGACACAAAAATACTTGAAACGTATACTCACATACATTTTTAGTCACTATCTATCTATTCGCATTCTACTTTTACCCATACTTTTTGTTGTGTAGGTAAAAGTTCTTGACACCTATAATGACTCTTTTTTGACTTTTAGTGACACTTTTCGTGTGTCACTAAATGACTTTTGTTTGTAGTGAAATCAACATATTTTTACGGTTTTTGTGTTTTTGTCTTTAATGTTAAAAAAATTTTCCAGAAAAGTTCTCAAGTTATTATTATTTTTTTTTTGTGTTGTGAAATTTGACTATTAGAGCATAGTTATAATTGGTAAACCGGGTTTTTTAAAAATTGAATAATCATGTTCTAGTAGCCAAGTTTTACAAAACCAAAGAGATAAAATAACATGAGAACTTTTCTTAAAAAAAACATGAGTGAATGAAAACACAAAAAAACATTTTTACATATTGGTTTTTTCTTCGTAAAACCTAAAATATTTATATTTTATAAACTCAAACTTATGCGACTATGAAACGAAAGACCTATGGACATTAAAAAAAATACAACAAACTTCATTTTCAGTTATCTTAAAATATTACAACAATTATTTCTAAAAGATCCAAACTAAAAAATTCACACCTTACCAATTAAGAATAATCATCGCACAATCTTAAAAAATACGTACACTCATTTACTACTTTTGTCAGGATCTAAAACTAAATTACCAAGACTAACTGATTTTTGAATTTATCAGAGTATAAATCAATAATCTTGCTTTGAATCAAAGTTTAATCAAGAAGTTTGCGGAATAACACTTAATTATTTTAACAAAAACTTTCAGAACCAATGAAACATAAAACATAAGAAGTAATCAAGACTGTTTGTATTGCTGAATTCAATGATTACAATCACCTCTAATCTGTTTGATTAGACGAAGAACACAGACTGTTCTTAGGGTTTTACAACCTTAGAGGCTTAAGAAAACTTAACCAACGAAGCAATTACAGACTCAAAAATATGCAGAAAACTCCTATACAATAGAAAACCTATTCTGTCTATTTATATTGCTTTTTGGACTTGTTTCCTTGAAGGACTATGACTTCTCTGATAGTAGATATGCTAGAATCTTCGTGTAGATATCTTTCCTGAAAATCAGCACTTTCTGTTTATGAAACTGTTGAGCAGCTTGAATCTCTTGACAGCATGAACTGAGCAGCTCGAGTTGATTTGCTCTGGCAGCTTGAACTTTTACACTGGCAGCTCGAGTTTCTTCAACTAGCAGCATGAACTTTGTATTTACATGTAAAATCTACTAGCAGTCTGAGAAGTCTAAACTAACAGCTTGAATGTACTTAAACTATTTCCCAACAATCTCCCCCTAACTTAAATTCTTTACAAGACTTTAAGTTCTATAAAAACATGGAAATAAATAAGTAAACTGTTATTTACAAACCAAGGCTTTCAAAAACTCACAACTGTGCAAGTTTATGATCTATAGCCTTCAAAAATTCTTTCTTCATCTCTTCTTTATCACAAGATATTCTAGCTGATTTGATTTTCAGCAGCATATCTTTTGAAAAATTGAAATACTCAAGATTGAAGAAAATACCAAACCCATCTGTGAATTTGATTCTGTAAGTTCTGGATTTGACAAAAATATGAACTTCCTTGACCTTTTTCCCTTTCTTCTCAGCATCTTCTATTTCTTCTTTTGCAAATTCAGGATCAGCAACTGAACTTAGATCTCTGATGAGTTGTTTTACTTGTGGAAGAGCAGATCTAACTTGAGATACAGATCCTATGTTGTACATCTTTATCAGTTCATCCCTGGTCAGCTTATGAACCATTTGCCAGAATGTATCAAACTCCTCTTCTGGTCCAGACTCTCTCCTTATCACAAACTTGACCCTTAAATCTCTTTCATCCAGTGACTTAGCAAACCAGTAGTTGATTTGAGGCTTTGTGAAATCATGTTGATCAATCAACTTCTCTATCTCCATAGCCTTTTGCAAATGTTGCTCAAAGAGCACTCTCTTAACCGATGAAGGAATAGGGACAACTGCTTGATCAGTGGGAGTAGGTGCACTGGCACCAGCTTCAGTTTGGACTGATTGGGTTGTTGGTTGGACTTCTTGGGATGGTTGAGCTTCTGGAGAGACTGTTGTTCTCTGTCTTTTGTCCATCTCCTTATCATGAATCTCCTGCAGCCTTTCAGTAGACATGGACTGAGCCATTTTCTTTGGAATACCTGCTGCAAAGGCAAAATTGATAAGAAATCTTCTATGCTCAGCCTTGGAGTGCCCTGTTGGCATCTTTCTTTTCCTTGCTCCTTGCTTGACCACAAACCCCTTTAAGTAATCACCTAAAGTCTCATCATCATCCATTGGGGTTTGGGCTTGCTGCTCTAATTCTTTGTCTTGTTCTTCTGCTATTTTTCTGGCAACTTCAGCATCAAAGGCAATTTGGGCTTCTTTTGAGGAAAATTTATGCTTTGGAGACTCAATGAGAATGCCCTTGCCCTTGTCTTTTGTAGCAGATGTTGTAGCTTGGACTGTGCTTGATGGAGCTTGAATTCCTTCTCTGATCACAACTCTAGTGGGTTTTGAAGGAACAGCTTGAGTTTCTAGGCTAACAGCTTGAGAAGCTGTTGGGACTGCTAGCCTAGAAACTGGAACTGTTGGTGCTGCTTGGACTGTTGTTGTTGGAGCTGCTTGGACTGATGTGGGAACCTCCTGATTCTCCCCCTTTTTGGAAGCATTGGTTTGGTCAGAAGAAACCACAACCTGTGCCCCTTGGGTTTGAATCATCTGCTCTAACTTCATAATTTTATTTCCACAGAGTGTGAAGCCTCTGTGAAGATAATCCATTCGCTTATTTTGAGCAGCATCTGCCTGCTTGAGAGCAAAAATTTGAGCCCCCTGTGCAGCAATGATGGACATTTGATGGTCCAACATAGCTACAACAGGTTTGAGTCTGGGATCCATTAAGAGCATTTGTTGCAGACTAGCCTCAAGATCAGAGAACACCTGAGGTGCTTGTGATCTATCACTGACATTAAGACCAGAGGTAGAAACTTCTGGGCCCCTCTTTTCTTGGTTCTGGGGACTTCCAGCTTGTGTTTGCACACTTGCTGTTGCCATGGGCGTGGTCTTAGCTATGTTAGCACTGTCATGTGCCTCTTGTGCAGAGACATCAGTAGTGCCAGCCACAGAACCCATATGAACCATCTCTGAAGAGATGTTCACCTCCTGAGTGAGGATGGGAGTTTCCTCAAGTGGTTCCCTTTGGATATGCTGTGCAGGAGTATCCTCCTGCACAGGGATATATGGCTCTTGCTGATGGGAGGAGGAGGAAGGAGCTCCTGGTCCCCTTTTTCTTTTGTATATGTTTCTGAGTGGGCGTGTTGGCTGTACAAAAGGATCAGAGGGAATATTTGTATCATGAGGAGTAGGTTGGGGTCTTGGGGTTGTAGCAGTAATGTTAGGCTGAGCCTGCTCAAGACCCTCTCCTCTATTTCGTGGAATGATGTTCATCATTGCAGAAGGCAATGGAACATCTATACTTACAAAATTGGCACTTGGCTTTAATAGCCTTTTGATTGAAGACAGTGAGTGCCTATGGGAAACATGTATCCGTTTATGTAAATGTGAAGATGTGCAGGTGTGTGCAATAATTTCTGCCAAAAACCTAGGATACATCAAAAATTTCCCATTCTTTAGGGAATGATGCCTTAACATCCCCTGAAAAATCATGTTAGAAAAATTGAACTGTTGGCCAGTAGAAAAGCACACTAAGGCAGTGGCAATATTTGAAGAAAACTCAGACCAACCAGTTCTTTTGGGGCTTAAACATTGCTGAATAATGTGCACAAGGTATTTCCATTTAGGAGAAAAATGTGCCTTAAGAAAAGTAAAAGAATCAGCAGGGCCCCTATAACCAATATTTTGAAGACCAAAATGTAAAGCTTGAAGGGATAGGTCGGTCATACCTGAGGCATCTTGAAGATGCAAGTGATGTCTGAAGGATTCCTCAGTGATATGGATATCAGTTCCATCAATCTTGGAAAGGAGGGTAGGCACTCCATTGATGGTTTGAACAGATGCATGGTTCCAAAACTGTTCTATATGGGAGATGCATATAGTAGGGTTAATGCTTAGGGCATAATGAATATGGGAGTGCCTGAGGAAATCCATCATTGCATGAAACGGTTGAAGTTCAGAGTGTTTTAGGGTGTATGGAAGGCAGTTATGCTCTTTTACAAACTCCATTGATGAAGAAACGATGGTTTAGGGTTTGAAAGAAGAATGTGTGATTCGTTCAGAGAGAAAGCAAGAGGCCGTGGAAGAAGAATATGTAACTGGTAGTTACAACTGAACGAAGTTGTTGATGAAGAAACGATGGTTTAGGGTTTGAAAGAAGAATGTGTGATTCGTTCAGAGAGAAAGCAAGAGGCCGTGGAAGAAGAATATGTAACTGGTAGTTACAACTGAACGAAGCTGGGACCTTTAAAGGTTTCGAAAAGGTTGGGTCCCGCGCACACATTTGAGAAATTACCCAAATACCCTGCACACTTTGACAGATCAAGTGAAAACAACTAACAGTCCGAGAAAATGAACTAGCAGCATGAGAAAATACTCATGCTGTTAGTGTAAAATTGTGCAACTTTTCAATGGAACAGTGTCTCCCCCTTAAATTAGCATACTGAGTCGATAATAATGAAAACCAATTAATCCATGTTTACCATACCAATATTTGATATTAGGAAAGTGAACCTTCCCACATCAAAAGGTTTTGTAAATAGATCAGCTAGCTGATCATCTGTATGTATTTTGGTAACTTGGATTAACTTCTTTTCATTACAATCTCTGATGAAGTGAAACCTGATTTCTATATGCTTGGTTTTTGGGAATTTCACTGGGTTTTGCACAATGCTAATTGCACTTGAATTGTCAATATAAATAGGAGTGGATAAGAAATTCATACCATAGTCTCTTAGCTGATTTTGAATCCACATTACCTGGGAGCAGCAGCTTGCAGCTGCTACGTATTCTGCTTCAGTGGATGATGTGGAGACAGTTGTTTGCTTTTTGCATTGCCAAGAGACCAGTCTTGCTCCTAAGTATTGACATCCACCAGTTGTGGATTTTCTGTCAATGTTGCATCCACCATAGTCACTGTCAGAATAAGCAGTTAGTTCAAAAGGAGAGTCTTTAGGATACCATAGACCTAAATGTGGTTGGCCTTTAAGATATCTAAAGATTCTCTTAACAGCAACCAAGTGAGAATCCTTTGGAGAGCATTGAAACCTAGCACACACACAGACAGCAAACATAATATCAGGTCTTGAAGATGTTAGATACATGAGAGATCCTATAAGGGATCTGTATAGATGAATATCCACATCTATGCCATCTTTGTCTGTATGGAGCTGTTTATGAGGATCCATTGGAGTGCTTGCAACCTTTGTGTCTTGATAGCCAAACTTTTCCAATATGTCTTTGACATACTTTGATTGACTTATGAATAGACCAGTAGGCCTCTGTTTAACCTGCAGCCCTAGAAAGAATGTGAGTTCCCCCATTGAACTCATTTGAAACTTTTTGTGCATTAGGGCCTCAAATTCTTTGCACAAACTATCATTAGTTGAGCCAAAGATGATGTCATCAACATAGATTTGGACAAGTAGAATCTCAGCTTTGATGGATTTAGTGAAGAGTGTTTTGTCCAGAGTGCCTCTCTTGAATCCATTCTGTAGAAGATATGATGACAGTGTGTCATACCATGCTCTGGGGGCTTGGTGAAGACCATAGAGAGCTTTGTCTAGCTTGTACACCCTGTCTGGATACTTGTAGTCTTCAAAACCAGGAGGTTGACACACATATACTTCCTCTTCAATTGTCCCATACAGGAAAGCAGACTTAACATCCATTTGATACACTTTAAATCCTTTGAAACTTGCATATGCTAGAAATAGTCTGATGGCTTCAATTCTTGCTACTGGAGCAAAGACATCATCATAATCTATTGTACCCTTGTGCTACTAGTCTTGCTTTGTTCTTGATGACTATCCCTCTCTCATCCTTCTTGTTTCTGAACACCCATCTTGTACCTATTGCTCTCTTACCTTTAGGAAGATCCACCAGAGTCCATACATTCTGAATTTTGAACTGTAAAAGCTCTTCTTGCATAGCTTCAATCCAGGATGAATCTTTTAATGCTTCTGATGCCTTTTTAGGTTCCAATTGAGACATGAAACAGGCATGTTCAAAAGCAGCTAGACTGAATTCAGGAACTGCTAGTTCAGCAGCAGCAGTCTCATTTTGAACCATTTTCCTTGTTTGAACAGGAGTGCTTGGATCACCCAGTATTTGATTGAGAGGGTGATACTTGTGAACTCTTAGTGTGGGATCTCTCTCTGTTTGAAAAGAAGTTCCAAGGTTTGTATCATCTCCATCAGAACCAGTGAATGGTTCAGTTTCTGGAACAGCTTGACTTGAATCTGGGACTGTTTCCTTTTGTGTTGGAGATGTACTGTCAGGACTTGGAAATGGCACTTCAGTGTCTGGATTTGCATTAAGTGGAGCATTTAGGACCCCTGGAGGATCACATGACAGAAGTGGTAGAGTGATGTAATCATCCCAACTTGGTGAATCTGCAGCAGTCTGAAACTTTGTGCCAACAGCATGAGGAATTGTATTGGCAGCATGAGAATTCGTGTTAGCAGCTTCAACCCTGTATGCATCAGCTTCTGCAGTATACTCAACAAAGCTCAGAGAATTTGTTAGTGAATCTAAATCAAACAACCAATCAGGACCAGTGCCTTTGATATTAGCAGTATTTTCATTAAATTCAACATTGGCACTTTCTTCAATTGTTTTAGACACACTGTTGTATACTCTATAGGCTTTGCTTTGAGTTGAGTATCCTACAAAGAATCCTTCTTCTGCCTTACTTTCAAACTTCCCTAAGTGAGTCTTAGTGTGAAGGATAGTACATGGGCATCCAAAAGGCTTGAAGAAAGCTATTAGGGGACTTCTGTTATGGAATAACTCATAGGGAGTTTTCCCTTGTGATTGAACTACTTGAACCCTATTTAGAACATAACAGGCTGTATTAACAGCTTCTGCCCAGAAAGTCATTGGCAGATTTGAATCAGCTAGCATTGTTCTAGCAGCCTCAATTAATGTTCTGTTCTTTCTTTCAGCTACACCATTTTGCTGTGGTGTTCTTGGTGCACTGTATTGTCTAGCAATACCTTTGGACTCACAGAAACTGTTTAGAATGAGATTTTTAAATTCAGTTCCATTGTCTGATCTGATCACCTTAACTTTGGAATTGGATTGGTTTTCTATCTTAAGGATAAAAGACTTAACTAGTTCAGCAGTTTCATCTTTGGACCTAAGAAAGTAAACCCAAGTAAATCTGGTGAAATCATCAACAATGACCAAACAGTAAGCCCTTTTATTCAAACTCAAAACAGAAGTTGGACCAAATAGATCCATATGTAGCAACTGAAGAACAGATGAGATTGAATTTATTTCTTTGGCCTTATGAGAAGTTTTGTGTTGCTTACCTTTAAGGCATGCTACACAGTGATCATCACAGATGAACTCCTTTTGTGGTAAGCCTCTTACCAGATTCTTTTTGACTAAAATATTCATGGACTTGAAGTTCATGTGACACATCCTTCTATGCCAAAGAGCAGACTCATTTGATGATGCTCTGGATATTAAACAGCTTAAAGTATTTGACTTAGGTAAAAGATCTGTGTCCAGGCAGTAAACATTGTCCTTTCTTGGTGTTCTATGTAAAACAAGATTTTCAGGAACTTTGAAATCTTTAGAGAGAACAATGCATTCAGAATCTGTGAACAAAACAGTGTTTTGTTTGTCACAGATTTGAGAGACACCTAATAAATTGTACTTAAGCTGTTCAACATACAGAACATCATGGAATGTCATGTTGCCTGCATTAACAGTACCTTTACCTGTAACCTTACCTCCTTTTGAGTTGCCTCCAAATGCAACAAAACCTCCATCAAAACCTTTGAAATTTGACAAGCATTCAGAATTGCCTGTCATGTGCCTAGAGCATCCACTGTCCAGATGCCATCTTGATCTATGAGGAGACCTGTGGTTGCCCTGCACAAATAACAGCTTAGTTAGTAGTGGAGTAAACCCAAACCAAATTGGTTTTGGGTTGGCCTTGTACATTGACATAACTAAAAACTGTCTTTGACTTCTTATATTTAGTGAGATCAACTGATGGAGTCTTTGGAGAGTATTTAGTGATAATATGAGGTATCCAACTATTTTGATCATCTTTTCTTCTGACAGTCTCAGATAATTCACTAGCAGCTCCAGATTGATGCCCAGCAGCTTGAGCTGTGTTTGTAGTGCTAACAGTTTCAGTTTTTGCACTAACAGCATCAGATTTTGACTTAGCAGTCTGATCTTTTGCATTAGCAGTTTGAGCAACAGATTTGTCCTTGACACACCACATTTGTTTAAAACTTGATTTAGGCTTTGCCAAAACTTGTTTTTGATGTGTGGACGGTTTTTTATTTACTTTTGAGAATCTGTGATCAAATGTTTTCTTTGGAGCTGCTGTGGAAGGTTTCACTTTTGAGTGCTTTGCCTGATTAGGATTTGATTTTGTGTGATGCACAGTCTGTTTTGCAACAGCTGGTTTGTAAAAACAATCCTTGGCTAAGTGATTCTTCCTTCCACAGTGAAAGCATCTTTTGACAGTTTGAATTGGAACACCAGACTTTTCTGTCAATTTCTGGTTCTTGTTTCTCTGGTTTCCTCTTACCTGCTGTTGTTTAGGAAACTTTTGAACACCATGCTTTTGGCATGTGCAGATAGAAACAGTTTTACCTCTTTTAGTTCCTTTTGATGAAGATGCAGTGTTACAGTTAGAATGTACAGAAACTTGTGGAGTAGCATTGCATACACTCATCTTCTCTTTTCCTTTCTTACTGGGAGCTTGGACTTCTATGGGTGCACTCTTTGTGTCACAGTCTCTATTTTGACTCTTATCTTCTTTTAATTCAGGACTGTTATCAAGGATAGGATCTACAATAGTCATAGACTCATCTAGTGGTTCATTGACAAGTCTATCACCAACCTCACTCATTGGGTGTATGTACTTGTTGTTGTATGGAGGAGGAGTGGCCCTATATCCTATACCTTCTTTGGGATTAATCTGAGATCCCTGTCTTTAAATTGTACTTCCATTAGGTGTTCCAGCTTTTGATTTGCCAACTTGAAGTTACCTAGATCTATGTTAACAGATTCTAGTTTCTTATTAGCCTCTAACACCTTCTGTTCAGTCTCTTCTACCTTTTTATTCAGAGATTCTATTTTCTTATTGAGTTCCTTTTTCTCCCATTCATGATAGGTTCTATCATACCCCATTTGAATCTCATTATCCTTATAATCATTGATCTGTTTTTCCAGATCTTCTATGGCTTGCATATATTCATATCTCCTTTCTTCCATCTTAGCTAGAGTTTTGCACATGCTCTCATTATGATCTCTGTACTTTTTAACCATATTTTTGCATGATTGAGAGCAGAGTTTAGAATTTACCTCAGATGGTAGTTCAGTGGAGGAGACATTTGATGTTTCTGCCATAAGTGCTTGATTTTGAAATTCTTCCTCTGTCTGATCACTCCAGTCAAACACATTGTCTTCTTGAGAGACAAGTGCTGTTGATGAGGACGCTTGGATGGGCTGTGAAGTCCTTGATGGCTGTTGACCTTGAGATCTACATTCTCTGGCAAAGTGACCAAGCTTATGGCATTTATAGCATTCCACTTTTGATTTATCAAAAGATGGTTTGCCTTCTGTCTTGGCTTGAAAGTTGGCCCTACCAGTTCTTTTCAGAAACCTTTTGGCTCTCATGGTCAGCATTGCATGTTGCCACTTTAAATCCATCTCTTCAAGATCATCTGGATGAATTTGTTCCAAGTCTTCAACATTTAGAGCAAATAATCCATCATTGGCAACAAAGGCCTCATAGTGAGTTTCAGCAGAGTTGCCATCACCACCTGAGAAAGAATCACAGTTATTAGATTTTTCAGAAGATATAAAAGCAGTATTGTGATTATAAGAAAAAGATTTCTTTTTAGCATCAATCTCAGTCTCAAACACTCTTAAACTGTTATACAGATCATCCAATTCTATCTCATCAAGAGTGTCTTTTGTTCTCCATTGTGCAGCATAGACTGTCCATTCTTCTCCAAGAGATTTGAGAAACTTTCTGTTGACTTCATCTTGATCCAGATTGACCTTTGCACTTTCCAGTTCACTTATCAGTTTGTTGAACCTGTCAAAGATTTGAGTGAGGTTTTCATTCTTGCCACCAGAAAAGTTTTCATACTGCTGTTTCAAGAGGTCCTTTTGATTTCTCTTGGTACTGGCATTACCAGCAAACCTCTTCTCTAAGGCATTCCAAAGAGAGTGAGCAGTATAAAACTTTTTGAACTGATGTTGATAAGCATTAGGAATGGCTATTTGTAATAGTGTGAGTGCTTTCACTTCATTCATTCTAGCCTTCCTTTCAAGTTCAGTTTTTGGAGGAGTTTTGACTGGTTTTCCCTCAGCATCAAGTTCTGGATCAACTACAGGAGGGAATTCAACAGCTTCCCATATGGCATAATCAATGAATTGAATATGCTGTTGAATCCTGAGTTTCCACATCTCAAACTCAGTGGGCTTGAGCATAGGCACTTTGAGTCCTTGCCCAGATCCACTGCTGCTATTTTCAAATTCCATTGTAAAAGATTAAAAATTTGAAAGAAAGTTTTCGACTTTGAAAAACAAAGAATGACCTGTGGCTCTGATACCACTTGTCAGGATCTAAAACTAAATTACCAAGACTAACTGATTTGAATTTATCAGAGTATAAATCAATAATCTTGCTTTGAATCAAAGTTTAATCAAGAAGTTTGAGGAATAACACTTAATTATTTTAACAAAAACTTTCAGAACCAATGAAACATAAAACATAAGAAGTAATCAAGACTGTTTGTATTGCTGAATTCAATGATTACAATCACCTCTAATTTGTTTGATTAGACGAAGAACACAGACTGTTCTTAGGGTTTTACAACCTTAGAGGCTTAAGAAAACTTAACCAACGAAGCAATTAAGACTCAAAAATATGCAGAAAACTCCTATACAATAGAAAACCTATTCTGTCTATTTATATTGCTTTTTGGACTTGTTTCCTTGAATGACTATGACTTCTCTGATAGTAGATATGCTGGAATCTTCGTGTAGATATCTTTCCTGAAAATCAGCACTTTCTGTTTATGAAACTGTTGAGCAGCTTTAATCTCTTGACAGCATGAACTGAGCAGCTCGAGTTGATTTGCTCTGGCAGCTTGAACTTTTACACTGGCAGCTCGAGTTTCTTCAACTAGCAGCATGAACTTTGTATTTACATGTAAAATCTACTAGCAGACTGAGAAGTCTAAACTAACAGCTTGAATGTACTTAAACTATTTCCCAACAACTTTTCCTAATTTCATATTGAAAATTGGGATGTTTCTAAATAATCCCATCTTCTTTGTTAATTATGAGAAAATTACCAAAATAAGTAATATAAAATTAAAATTTTGACCATAAAGGTATTGTAAAATTTTTCTGGTCATGAAAAATAATGTAAAATTCTATTTTGACCGAGAATTGACATGAAATTCAAATTTCAAACCAAAAAAAATAATCAAATATTATTCTTTCAAAAAAAGCATAATTTAAAAATTTTGCTTTAAATTGGTCATGAATACCTTTTTTTGTCAAATTTGAATTTTATATTATTTCTCTCTAAAAGAGTTCAGATTACATTTATTGTCAGTCTTTGTATTTTATTGGTAACTAGTTTAATTAGTAACCCACGTATTACGTGGATATCTTTAATAATTTTTATTAACATAGAACACATATAAAGTAAAAAGTAAAAAACATAAAATGATAATTATTTAAAATATATATAAATAGCATCCTTTATTATATATGCTAGGTTATTACCCATTTAAATACATGGGTTAATTTTAAAAAAATTTAAATAAACATTTCTGAAGATATATAAAGTAATTATAAAAATTAGTGTTTATAGAGTTTTAGTTATTTTAATATTAAATTATGTAATTTAAATTTGAATTGGATTGATTTAAATTGAATTTTAAATTAGATTTTAATATAATAAGTAAAAGGAGATTGTAACACGTGTTAATTTAAAGAAAAACTGACACGTGACGATTTATTTATTTATATTATAGATTTTGTAACATCCTATCCTTCCTTCCCGCATAAAAGTCACGTCAACACAATATCATAAGTGACAGTATCTCAATAACTCTACAATACACGTATTAGAGGATGTTACAACTCGCTACTAATTAAAACTTTTACACAAACAGTTAACAACTACACATACATAATCCACTGATTATAAAATACCTTCAGATGCTAACATAAGCAGTACTAATCTGATCATTACACAAAACAAGCACAACGCTCTCCAGATAATCCTCAATCCCAAATCAGTAACCACAGCTACCGCTTCCTTCTCTGATTCCCTGAACATGGTAGACTCGAATACGTAAGCTCGGAAGCTCGTGAGTACGCGAGGGTTAGACTCTACACAGCTACGACTTGCAAAACGATCCTGAGTTTAAAAAGTACCCGAGTACTCACCTGATCAATCCACTAATCCTGCGATCTCTGATTCGGCTCAACTCGCTGACGACTCGTCCCTGAAAACACATGGATCCCATAATATTAATACAAACCCAACTCAACAGATACTCACAACAACTCACACACAGATCATACACATAACTGGATCAGACCCCAGAACAACCCCCACAAACCCAAATAGCCCAAAACAGAACCCAACCTAACACCCACCGATCACGTCCGCACTCGCCCCACCGCGACCCGTGCCTACCCCATCGCGGTCGCGGTCTCGCTCCAGCCATCGCGGCCACACTCGCGATCACCCTCGCTGATCGCGCTCAACTTCCACCCCCACCAGGCGCATCGCGGCCGCGCTCCGGGAATTGCGACTGCGCTCTGGTGCGACGGTTCTTGCTTTATTCTCGCTTCCATGGTGGCCAAGGGGCTTAAAACACCCCACAACTAGATTCCAGACAAAATAAAACACATAAAATTGACATTAAACACCCCATACATACTCAATAGCCATTTCCCACAAATTAGCAATACATAGCTCGAATTTCAGGATCGGGATCAATAGTTCTTACCTCTTGTAACTCAAGAACGCAAGAGAAGATGAAATCGGTTAATTTCAGCAATCAATCACGAATTTGGAAGCCCCCCTGTTGCTCCAGCACACTTACGAACACACACACCAGCACACACTCTTTCTCAACTTTCTAAATAAGGAAAGGGATTTAAAAGGAAGCATATATATATATATACACACACACACTCTCTCTCTTTCTCAACTTTCTAAATAAGGAAAGGGATTTAAAAGGAAGCATATATATATATATATATATATATATATATATATATATATATATATATATATATATATATATATTCCACTTTTAGACGGGTTCCGACCCAATAACCCAAACCCGATATCTCATTTTCACAATTAATATCCAGTTAACTCATTCAAATCCACGAACTCATAAACACAATTAATCCTCTAAATTGACGACTCAGCGACACGTAACTCACAATCCCGACAAGTATAAATCCACTACTCGGGATATTACTCGACCAACGCAATAATAATAAATTAAACATCCACTAAAATAATTACACGCAATTATTAAGAAAACGGGATGTTACAAATCCTCCCCTGTTAAAGAGATTTTTCCCCAGAGCCTATCTCAGACTCATTCACAAATACACATCTCCATGGCAAATCCCCGAAATATCAACTCATAAAACTTGATATGATTATCAACAACCCTGTTGAATTCGCATTTGAATGTCACAATCATCACCAATACCCGTCTTCACTTCAACTCTCAAAAATGTCAATTCCCTCAAAATCTTTAACTCAATTAGACAATCCACTAATATCTTAGTTGAATCCCCTAAAATCTTGCAACTCGCATATCTGCAATTGGTATATCCTCTATTCGCAGAGTCTTCTCAGGATGTCACCTCATAAGCCACTTAGTTCACATATAATCATAGATCATCAGTCTTCATTCCCTGTTCTCAAATAAGATTACATCATCATGTAACTCTGTATGGTTCATCCACTAACACAGTAGATCTGCAAATCCACTCATAACAACACATAAATACGTCTCCATTGAATCACTAAACGCAAAATCATAGACACTGATAAACACACAAAAGAAATCCAATCCACTCTCAATATGATTGTCCACTATCAACAGGATCAATCCACTTAACATAACACAATTTCCAAACACGACAATCCATTAGCAACCCCCGCTTACCACAATATATCCCACTCTCTCGCATCAACATCACGTACATACCCAGATATAACAATCCCGCACCTCTGTCACTGTCTTCCACAGTCGTAAACCCAATCGAAACAGTGGCACGCAACAGATTACACACAACATCACAAACACATACTAACAGTCCGCCCCATAATCGACACACACACTCGAGGCGAGTTCAAACAAACGTACCCGAAATAACATCAACCGCCTCCCGAGCTTCCTCAGCAGTCACCTGAAATACCCGACTCCGCGCCCTAGTATCATGACGACTGAATGATGACGGCTCCGCCCTGGCCCCACTGGAACTGGCCCCTGCACTATTGGTCTCGGCTCCGTACAATCCCTCACTCTGTGCCCCGGCCTCCCACAACGGAAACATAACGGCTCCGGAATAGTACACGTGTCGGCAGCATGCTCCCGCTGGCCGCATCGGTAACATCTGGGTGCATCTGATGCACACACCTAGACCTGGAAATTCGTGTATTCGTGTCGTGTCACAGGTCAAACACGAATTTTACACGACACAAATTTGCCAAACCTGTACACGACACGAAATAAAAAACGTGTCTGGTTATGAAACCGGTACACGACACGGAAAAAATTCGTGTTACTTGTGACACGACATGCAATTTAACCGTGTCACACGAAAACACGTATACACGACCTGTAAACGAATTTGACACGAACTTTAAACAAAAATATTAACTTATAAATCCAAAATTCCATCTTCCAAAACATGATCTAATTCCAAGTTTCCAACATCCAAAACATATAAATCCAAGTTCTCACAAAATATATAATTCCAAATCCCAAAACATATAAATCCAAGTATCAAACAACACTTCAAAAGTATATAAAACTAATCAAGGGTTGTAACCGAAGCCGAGGTTTTAGCCGAAGTAGAGTCCTCTTTGTTGATATCCAACTCGACAACTTCATTTATCAACTCATCACACAACTATCACATGTATCTCCAAACAACCAATCTTTAGTACAAATAAGTGTCTCCGCAATGTCGGGTTTGAAAGAGCTACGATATTGATCAAGAACCTTACCTATAATGATTTCAAAAGCATAGATAAACATAGAAACATAGCCAGTATTAAATAAACATCATTGATGCCAAGTTTAATAAATATAATTAATACCTCCAACACTAAAAGCAGACTCGGATGCTACGGTTGAAACCGAAACAGTCAAAATAACTCGTGTCAAGGCTGTAAGGTTAGGATATCGAATTTTATGTCCCCTCCAATAATCCAAAATGTCTATCTCGGTTGACCTTGGCATCCTTGCCTCCTCCAAATATAACTCGAGCTCGGTCTTTTTCGTGGAAACGCCATACTCATGATCAAATGATTCAAACTCCTATTAAAAATAAATTATAATTAGTAACAAAACAATTAATATATTATGTTATAACAACAATACAAATAAATTGATAACATTACCTCCCAAGCTTTATTTGTATGTATATTATTAACTATTCCACTTGCACTTGATCTTTCACCATATTTGTTCACTTCATTCGACCTTGAACCAACATTTTTTCTCATCGCAGAATTGGCATAATATAGAGCATAAAGTGATGATAAGGTATCTTTGACTTCATTGAACTGAAGTGATGAAACTCCATATATCTTAGCATAACCCCATTCTACCGTTTGTAACTTGTAACGAGGATAAAAAATCACCGCTATAGCCAAGATCAAGCTAAACTCCGACCAATATTTCTCAAACTTTGCAAACATCAAAGTAGCCATTCTTTTAAGTTTCTCATCATTTCCATTCCTATGTTTTTCCAAGGTCAACCGTATGATAAAGATTGAAGGAAAATACAAATTAGAAGTAGGATATTTTGACCCGGAAAACACATAAGTAACATCATAGGAACCACTTAGAAATTGGCTAAGGAGTTCAATCCTATCCCACTCCTCTTTCGTTGGATAACTTCTATAATTCGAATCACTCACTTCCAAATGGGTAAATGTCATGCGAAAATATAAAGCATGAGATATGTGGAGTTCCATCTAGTGGGAACATCTTGTCTCAAACCCATATTTGAATCTAAACAAACTAACTTAACACACTCCAAAAACTTTTGCTTACGAATTTGAGATCCTTTCACATACTTTACACTTTCTCGGACCTTTTTCACACAATCATCAATCTCCTTCAAACCATCTTGAACTATCAAATTCACAATATGCGCACAACATCTTATATGAAAAAAACGACCATCATCGACTAATGCTACCATAGCAAGTGTATTAAGTCTGAGACTTATGTCAAGAAGGGAGCTGTTCACAGGTCCTAGAATCACCCACACTTGAAGCATTTTGTGAGTGTTGTGCAGTCTCCAAAACTAATCACATGTGAGTGTAATTGGTGCTGCACCATCATGATTTCAGCCTTAATTCTTGTCCTAATTGACCCCTAGGCTTGCACATTAATTCTGGAACATGTAGCATGGACTTTTTCGATGAGTAAAAGGGGTATAGGCTGCTGTAATTACGAAAGATGGACAGCCAACACGAGCTTGATAGCAGCACCACCAGCCATATAAAAACCAGTAAAACCTGGCTTGGCACATGGCCAAAAGCCCTTGTTTCCTAGCCTATGTCTTTTGGTCTTTGGCCAAGACATTTAGGCACATTATAAGCATGTTAGTGACATGCGTTGCGGCTTTTAATAGACAAGAAAGATGGGAGTGGACAGCAGCAACAGAAAGCTTAAAAATGACATGGCACGTGGGCATAGTCCATGGGTTATGTCCATAAGCCTTTGCCTAATAATACTCTCAGCCTTTTCCTTTATTGTATTGGCCTTTGGCCAAGACATTTAGGCCCTTCATGATGTAATATTAGTAAGTATTATGGCTGTTGTAAGCCAAAAAAGTGGACTGCCATTGCAGCCAACCATAGAGAAAAATGAAGGATTTAGCAGTAGTAATGAAGTGATAGTAGTAACCAAGTGGGTTCACTAAATGAAAAGCAAACAATCTATTTGAGGCTAAATTCATCTAATACGTTCATTGATTTTGGGTTCATTTTCTCTTGTAAACCTATACCAAAGCAAAAAAAAATAGCAACTAAACCCACCCCCAACAAATAGCAATAACAATGTACCAAAAAAATCCACAATAATACATAAAAAAGCTGCAGAAATTTAAACAAACAGTTGGTATGCAAATCACCAAATCAAAAATACTTGTGTATAAATCAATCAAACGAGCTTGATTCTTTCAACTACATCGTTAAAAATAAAACCCAGAAAAAACTAAGTACGAAACAAGAACTAAAACGAGCGCTTGATTCTGACAGAAACTAAAATGATAAATGGCATTATGGTGTTTCGATAGTTACTTTGTATCTATGCATGTGTAAGTAGATATAAAGCACAAACGATATATAGCAAAGAGGTAAATTATCTTCTATGTATAAAGATTTTGTGCAAATCTAAATGTGATTGTGTAATAGGAACAATATGTAACCAACATTAGTCACACATATACATGTATCATTGTCAAATTATAAATAGTTCATGTAATCAACTCAATTCAGAAAAAAATCATTGAAGGAAAATTGACTCAAACTGTAGAAATAAAAGTAAAACCAAATATATAGAATGAAAACAAAGAGACACAAGGCAGTAAATATTCAATTGTCTACTGCAGATTCTATCAAAGAGGAGTTGTTGAAGCACTGGTTGTGATTACCTGTTTTATCTCATCCACAATGCTTCTGACCTGGTTTTCATCTAAAAGTGGTCCAGATTAGATAAAATATAATCACTCTGCAGCTCCAAAATTGTTCATTGACTACATCAATTAAACACAGAAGAGAAACATACCTCATCACTTTGCATTCAAATGTAAATAAGATTCAGGACCTGATCAAAATGGTCATCATCTCATAGTAAGAATATTTCACAATTCCACCTCAGAGTAATAACATTAACCTAAAAGATGTAACAGAGGCACCAAAGTTTTTGTCCCTTAATATTTAAAGAGGAACCAACATTCATTTACTTCTAGATTTCTAAAAGTGGGTAGACTTAATGTAGTCAATTCATCATCGTCTTCATCCATTTAGTCATGATTTCTCTCTTCCCTTTTTTTCACTCTATATTGCATCCTTGTAAGTTCAGCAAGTAAATATGGTACATATTTCAATAATACACATGACAATTGAATAAGCCTTCGATAAGAACGACACTGATTGAAAAAAAACTCACATCAACTCACATCCAATAACCCGGTTTCAACAAAAATGAACCAGATACAAAGAGATACATTATCAAAACAGAAACCTAGAAACAAAAATTATAGCGATTACAAAAAAAAAATTGGAACAAAAATCAAACTGTAATGTGCTAAAGGGGTTCGAACCATAAACTCTTTTGCAAAATTGAGCCAGAAACATGTACGTGATGTCTTGTAAATATGGTACATGTTTCAATAAACACCCAAGACATGTGAACGGACAGACAAACAACTCTGAACCAATTTTTTCGTGCATAATATGAATGTCCATACCTGGCACAACTGTATTGACATTGATAGAGCGCAGTCGGGGAGGAGGAAGAGAGCAGTTGTTGTCTTGTTGAGATCAGCTTCATGGATTAATTTGGATGTGAAATTGGAAATAGGTGACTGGCAGATGGCCTGGTATACTAACATTACCCCATAACACAAAATTCTTCGGTTGACAACTTGACATCTACACACAGGGTACATTACCTATCTACATCATAAACATAAACAACTCACTCTGTATATTCAAGAAAACAGAATTATAAATACACATCAGTTACAGCTTACAACACATAACCAACAGGAAAGTTTGAAAAAGCAAACAAATAAATGAACACAATATGAGGGTTTTTAAACAAAAAACCAAGAGGATAGATAGGGTTTCTATTTTTAATAAAACATTAGAACATATCAAAGGGGGTTACTTATGCATTGAGGGTTTTAAAATCAAAAGACAAAAAACAAAGCATACCTAAATCTAAGAGGAACACACAATATTGGTATAAAAAAGGGTTAAGGTCATTTTTGACCATACAACTTTCATATTTGTCACCTTTAACCACTAAACTATTTTTTTTACACATTTAGTCATTGAACTTGTTTTTATGTACACATTTAACCATTAAACTATTTTTGTCCATATTTAACCACTGAAATCATATACATTTGGCCACTAAACTATCACATTTTGTATACATTTGACCACTAGACTATCATAAATTGTACACATTTGACCATTAAACTATTATACTTTGTACACATTTAGCCATTACTTTTAATCATTTTCCCAAAATAGAACATTAAACTAAAGTTTAATGGCTAAATGTGTACAAAAATTAGTTTAATGGTTAAATGAGAGAAATATGAAAGTTGAATGGTCAAAAGTGACCTTAACCCTTTATAAAAAATAAAAACAGAGAAAAATTCAGCATGGTTTACCTAAGAAACAAAAGAGAAGCATTTCAGCTTGGATTCACAAGTAACCAAAAAAAGCAAAACCTGTGATGAACATCAAAGGTGAAGAAGTTGAAAACCCAAATCTATCAAATATGTGACATTTAATGATAACTACATCACAATCGCCAAAACAAACACTAACAGAATGAATGATTCGTAAAGTACTTTTGTTAATTTGAGTGCGAACGAAATTTTATACCTGATTAGTTCAAGTAGCAAATCTCGCGAATCTGAGGTTGAGGAATCGAAAGGTAAGTCTTGTAAAGTGGGGAAAGGAAAGGTAATAAGACATACCTGTTTAGGTCAAGCAACAAACTCATAGATTATGCTTTCGATATGTGAGGTTAAGCAGCAAACTCATGACGAGAGCATAATCTGTTTAGGTCAAGCCGCAAATCTCGAGCAATTGAGGTTAAGGGATCGAAAGCAGTGAGGTCAAGCAGCAAACGGACAGTGTCAAACTTCTATTCTTAGTGAGAATGGTAAAGTATACCATGAAAGAAATTCACTCACATGTTATGCTTGTCCTATGGACTGAAAACATGGCAATGGAAGACGATATCTTCAGATTATGAGGTTGGTTAGGAGGAAGATTTAGCTAGGTAATGGATACGCAGGAAGGAGAAGAGGCGGTGTCTAGGGAAGATGAAATGAGAGTTCCGATGCAACAGTGAAGAGTCATGTGTTGTTCTCGCGGAACGGATTCAAATTCAAAAGCGTTTTATGCAATAAACACAAGTACCATAAGCTTAAACATTTTGTACCTTTCAAAATTCAAGAATGTGTTTGCTTTATTGCATCAGATTTTGCTTTAAAGACTTGTACATAGTGCTTGGTTAGTTGTATGTCTTAAAATTCAAGGGTCTGCATTAAAAGATTGTACCTCAAGCATTATAAATTGTAAAAACCTAAATGCTTTATAAGTAGTAGAGATATATACATGAATAAAAAATGGATGATGATGATGGTGGTGATGCTGATATGTCCATGCGTATATATATTAATATTTTTTTTCCTTTTCTTTTCATCATGAATATGATGATATATATATATATATATATATATATATATATATATATATATATATATATATATAATTATTTCCTAATTCTTAAACTACAAAATTTCAACATTTTAAATACCAACCATGGAATTTGATAATATATATCATACTTTCTCAAATTAATAATTAAATTAGATGGCTCGAAATTAATTAATTACATCGAAATTAATGGGTGTTACATTGTTGGCAGGCTGAAAACCAAGGCAAAGGGTTAGATCATCATATGGTTTGATCTCCATCGACATTGTTTGTTTCAGTGGTGTAAAAATCGGCCTAGGCGGCCGGCTAGGTGGCGCCTAGGCGCTGATCGGAGGGTTGCCGATGCGATTTGCTTGTGATCGGGGTGATTTAGTCGGAATCGGCCTAGGCGGCCCTAGGCGGGTCCTAGGCGGTCCTAGGCGGGTCAAAGTCAACTTTTTTTAAAAAAAAAATTAATAAAAAAACATAGAATAAAAGACAAAAAGATGCAGATTAGGGTTTATACTTTGAAATCATTGAACAATATGGTCAAGAAGATCAAGGAACATTCATCTAATATTCTAATTATAATATTAATGAGCTAGAATTCTAAATTTGAACTTTGAAGTATGTGTATTTGAAGATTTTTGTTGTCTTATAAAACATATTTTTGGATGTTATGATTAATTATAATTATATTTGAGTATTTATATATACGATGTATGTATAATTCTAAAATTTACATATAAAAAATCTCAATCCGACTACTCCCCGCCTAGGCCGACTACTCGCTAGTCCGGCCGACTCCCGCCTAGCGATTTCTACGACATTGGTTT
Source organism: Centrapalus pauciflorus (assembly GCA_020465985.1). Taxonomy (NCBI): domain Eukaryota; kingdom Viridiplantae; phylum Streptophyta; class Magnoliopsida; order Asterales; family Asteraceae; genus Centrapalus; species Centrapalus pauciflorus. The sequence goes on along the minus strand of JAANYP010007762.1, from coordinate 37,163 downwards.
GTTTTACTAAAGAATTCATAATAGTAATTCGATCGCAATAAATTATATTATGGTTGGTTGGAATTGAAGTATATATATACGAATTTAAGAAAGAAAACCTATGAGATCAGATGCAAGAAGGTAAGTACGTATCCCTATGTTTAACTAAGGAAATTATATGGTATTATTAAATGTAAATCGTTTATAAGAAATTACAGTTGTTTAATTAAGCCTTATCAATAACTTTAACTTGTCATTATCTATATATCTAAAATTAAACGGAATCATTTCTTGATAATTTACTAAAAGGTAAAGATAAAAATATTATTCTATATAACAAAAGTATATATGAATGATGTTATTTTTTATCATGATGTATTAATTTTTTATATTTTTAAATATATATAAACAATAATTATATATATATATATATATATATATATATATATATATATATATATATATATATATATATATATATATATATATATATATATAGGGTTGGGATCATTGCAGAACCTTAATTTAGTGCAGAACCATAGAACCAATCTAAACCATTAGATTATAATATAACACTAGGGATAAGATGGTAATTATACAATTAACATTGAATTAATAGCAGCCTACCAAGTTTGACTGTCCACTTTGACTTTTTTTTTTTACTCTTTTAATATATAATGGACATGCAGTGTTGCATCGACGTTAAATATACGATATCAAAGTGTTCATTCGACATTGAATGATCGTATGGGTAAAAAAAATTACGAAAAATAAACACGTAAATTTTTTTCCAAAAAAATATATTCATGACCGTTCTCGTTAAATCCACCAACTTTGACTACTAATTTTGACTATTATTTATCTCTGTTAATAATGAACGTATATGCAGTGTTGCATCGACGTTAAATATACGGTATCAAAATGTTCATTCGATATCGAATGATCTCATGATCTCACCATGATATATTGCATCGTGGTCTGGGTAAAATTTTTTTTACGAAAAATAAAAAAAGTATATATCATAACCGTTCTCGTTAAATCCACCAACTTTGACTACTAATTGTGACTATTATTTTGGCTCTGTTAGTAATGAACGTATATGCAATGTTGCATTGACGTTAAATATACGATATCAAAGTGTTCATTCGATATCGAATGATCTCATGATCTCACCATGATATATTGCATCGTGGTCTGGGTAAAAATTTTTTACGAAAAATAAAATATATATATCATAACCGTTCTCGTTAAATCCACCAACTTTGATTACTAATTGTGACTATTATTTTAGCTCTGTTAATAATGAGCGTATATGCAGTGTTGCATTGACGTTAAATATACGACATCAAAGTGTTCATTCGATATCGAATGATCTCATTATCTCACCATGATATATTGCATCGTGGTCTGGGTAATTTTTTTTTACGAAAAATAAACACGCAAAATTTTTTCGAAAAAAATATATCATGACCGGTCTCGTTTTAAAGAGTATAAAATTCTCGTTTTTATGGTATAATTTTTTTGATTTAAAAATTAATAATATTAATGTTATTTTAATTTAAAGAAAATAGATATTTATTTTGCTAATGTCAATCTTTTTGCTATTTCTAATCTTTTCCTTTTTTACCCCTCCAAGAATTAAAATATCACAATTATCAATCTTTTTTCACTAATTCCAAACTTAACTCTTTTATATTGGTTCTACAGTTCTACACTAAATTTAGGTTCTGCAATGATCCCATATATATATATATATATATATATATATATATATATATATATATATAAAATAAAGGAGAACACAAAACGCCAAACAAAATGTTATGAAATATGATTTTATTAGTATTGTATATGTTTACTTTTTTACTTATTTAATATTGTCTGTATAATCTTTATTTATATATAAAATATTTTAATAAATTTATAAACACATAATATTTTCTTAATTAAAACATATAGAGAAGTATATATAATATGTAATATGGATGTATTTGTATATTATTCATAATGATAACAATAAATATTAGATAATGAAAAATGTATACAAATGTTGGATAGAGTTAATGATTTATTATAAATGAGTATATATATAATATGTAATTTGGATGTATTTCTATTATATTCATTATAATAATAATAATACTAGATAATGAGAAATGTAAACAAAAGTTGGATAGAGTTAATGATTTATTAATATTTATTATAGGTTTTAAAAATAATAAATTGTATTTATTTTATATTTTATTTTATATTTATATTTGTATTTATCTTTTATTTTATATTTTTATCTATTTTTTATATTTGTATTTATCTTTTCATATATGTATTTATTTTATTTTATTTTATATTTGTATTTATATATTATATTATATTTTTGTATTTATCTTTTATTTTATATTTGTATATATATGTATTATATTATATTTTTGTATTTATCTTTTTAGGTGAAATGTGAAGGCGTCATGTGGCAAATTATGTTCTCTTATATATATATATATATATATATATATATATATATATATAGAGAGAGAGAGAGAGAGAGAGAGAGAGGTTCTTTTAAGAACCTTAAAGATGGTGAGAACCTAGGAACCTTTTAGAGCCCTTGGATCAAAAGGGTATTTTTGGAATAAAAAATATTATCTTTCTCCCTCCACCTTTTTTATTATATGCCATATCTTTTTCACTTTCTCTCTCTTACTTTTTTTTTTCATTTTCATATTATACTTTCTTTCATTAGAATTGATTTTAATATTAAAAAAACGTTTTTTATAAAAAAAAATAAATTTTTTTCTATACAAAAAATTATTGAATTGCTAAAAAATTAATGTATTCTATATAGAAATATTAGTCTATATAGAATGTTATATAATTCTATATCTTTTTATGTAGATTAACATTACTATTCATAATCTATGTAGAATGTTATGTTTCTTATATATTTTATATATTACCCGTTTATTATACAAATCTATGTCTTTTTTGTAGATTACCATTACTATTCATTGTGTTTTGGTATATTTTATATCAGTTGCATACCAAGTGTTCGATAAAATGTCTAAATGAAATCTTTTTTTTTTTTGTTTCAATGTGTTTTTTGTATATTTTATCATTTAATCTACGTAGAATATATGATACTTGACATTTTACACGACATTCTACCTAGATTGCATGACATTCTACGTAGATTGCATGTCATTCTACGTAGATTGAATGCCATTCTACGTATATTGAATGTCATTCTACGTAGATTGCATGACATTCTACGTAGATTGTACATAGAATATGTTCGTCGATACTCTACGTAGATTGCATGCCATTCTACGTAGATTGCATGTCATTCTGCGTAGATTGAATGTTATTCTACGTAGATTGCATGTTATTCTACGTAGATTAACAGTTTTATTCTATGTATTTTTTGGTATATTTTATATCAATTGCATACCAAGTGTTTAATAAAATGTCTAAATGAAATCTTCTTTTTTTGTTTCATTGTGTTTTTGATATATTTTATCATGTAATCTATGTAGAATATATGATATTTGACATTTTACACGACATTCTACGTAGATTGCATGACATTCTACGTAGATTGAATGACATTCTACGTAGATTGAATGACATTCTACGTAGATTGCATGTCATTCTACGTAGATTGCATGTCATTCTACGTAGATTGCATGTCATTCTACGTAGATTGCATGTCATTCTACGTAGATTGAATGTCATTCTACGTAGATTGCATGACATTCTACGTAAATTGTACATAGAATATGTTCGTCGATACTCTACGTAGATTGCATGTCATTCTACGTAGATTGCATGTCATTCTACGTAGATTGCATGTCATTCTACGTAGAATGAATGTCATTTTACGTAGATTGCGTGACATTCTACGTAGAATGAATGTCATTCTACGTAGATTGCGTGACATTTCATGTAGAGTATCGACGAACATATTCTATGTACAATCTACGTACATTGGACAAATTCATTTTCCATATTTTATAATTAAAATTATTTGTAAGATATCAGATTTATAATGAATGTAATAGTTATTAGATGTTTTACATGATAATCTATGCTGATTACATGACAATCTACGTAGATTACATGATAATCTACATAGAATATAATACAATACTACTTGTAAAAAATCACACATAATCTATATAAAATGTTATGTTTCTTATATATTTAATATATTTTTATGTTTCTTAATACATTTCTATATCTTTTTATGTAGATTAACATTACTATTCAATGTGTTTTTGGTATATTTATCATGTAATAATCTACGTAGAATATATGATAATTGACATTCTACAAGACATTCTACGTAGATTGCATATCATTCTACGTATATTGCATACCATTGTACGTAGATAGCATGTCATTCTACGTAGATTGAATGTCATTCTACGTAGATTGTACATATAATATGTTCGTCGATACTCTACATAGAATATGACAGATTCATTTTTCATGTTTTATAATGAAATTATTTGTAAGATATTAGATTTATAATACTTGTAATAGTTATTGGATGTTTTACATGATAATCTACGTAGATTACAAGATAATCTACGTAGATTAAATGATAATCTAAATAGAATATATTACAAGGCTACTTGTAAAAAATCACACATAATCTATGTAGAATGTTATGTTTCTTGTATATTTCATA
>JAANYP010007762.1:0-30000 GCA_020465985.1 Centrapalus pauciflorus | reverse complement strand
GTATCGTGAACCAAAACGATGTCGCAAATCACTGGTAATGTGGTGAACCATAACAATGGTGTGAATCATTAATGGTATTGTGAATCATAGTGGTGTATTGAATCCACAGAGAGAGGGTATGTAGTTTGGTAAGTGAGAAAAGTATGGAATGATTGATTACTTTTATTTTTTCTTATTTTAATTCAAATTAATATTGATGGGATGTCATGATCTTATTGATTCTCACCGTCTTTATTTTAAGCACGGTCCTCACGTTATCTCTACCACACACACACACACACACACACACACACACACACATATATATATATAACTATATTATAAAGCACCTAAAACGGTTAGGGTGGACGGTATGGGAGAGCCGTGCCCAAGCGGCCTTGCCACATCACGCAGGAGCCGCCGGGAACACCACCCCCGGTGGCCGGCCCCGCGCAAACCCAGCCCCGCCCCGACTTCCCTTCCCCGCGTGACCCTGCTCCACTTCAACCCTCCAACGGTCATTTGACCATTCAAAATTTTTAAAAAAAAAAGTAATAATTTTTTCACCCTATAAATACTCATCTCCTTTCTCATTCATCTTCACACCTTCCACACATCTCTATATCTCCATACACTTTCATCTCTTTCAATCTATGCAATTATCATTCTCTAAAATTATGGATCGAAATACCAGCAAACAACTCGCCTCAAGTCGACAACGCGGTAAACAACCGGCTTCTCGATCAGACCCTCCATTCCGCCCACCGCAAAATTATCCACCGAATTTAACAGAATATTCGACATCATATGTACCACACTTTTCACCATATCAATTACCACCCATTCCACAATATCAATTATCACCACCTGTTCCACAAATTTCTCAACAATATTACCAACAAAATCCACCCAATCCACAATATTTGTCGCAAGAATTTAACGACGGTTTCGAACCATTTACTACTTATCGGGAGCCCGCATCCGTGGATGAGGACGAACTAGAATCGATACCCGAAACTCAACACGACGACGAGACGATTCCCGTAAACACCGCGGCGGCGGCAAGCGGATCTACAGAAAAAGGTCCAATGAAACCAAAAATGTGGACCTCCATCGAAGAAAAGGCTTTGGCGGAAGCCTGGATTGATATTTCCGAAGATCCAACTACCGGAAATAATAAAAAATGTTCAAATTTTTGGGGACGAATCCTCGAAAATTTTGATAGCCGAATTGGTGGAACTATCGGCACCACCCACCAACTAAATTCAAAGTGGAAGACATGAACCGCAATTGCACAAAATTTGGCGGCATGTTTAACAACAACATGACGAATCGACGAAGCGGCGAAAACGATTTCGACATTTTCAACACAACCCAAGAACAGTACAAGACACTCAATAAAAATAAGCCGTTTCCACACCAATCGGCTTGGGAGGTACTTTGACGTCATCCAAAGTGGAACCCCGTTCCACAAATGGATGATTTTGTTGAGCCGCAAAGAAAGCGGTCCAAAACTTCGGATTCTAACATGATCGGAACATCGTCTTCGGATGCGGCATTTTTAGGTGTTCACGATGAGGAAGATGACGAGGGCGACGAGGATATTCAGGAGCTTGAAAGACCACGCCGCAAGGGGAAAAAACCAGCATCAACATCATTCGACCCAGAGATGCACACACAATTCGAATGGATTTCAACTTCTCACGTCGACGATGTTGAAGATAAGAAACGTCACCGAAAATGACTTGAAGAAATGAAACAAAAAAATTGGACTACGAAAAGGAATTGAAAGAGAAAAAATATCAAGCGTACATAGCGTCACTGAATGAACAGTCACAAAAATATCAGGCATACATAGCGTCACTGAATGAACAACAACAAGAACGAGACTTCAAGATTTTCATTCGGCCACACGACCATTTGCAAGGTACCGCTTTGCAAGCCGTATTACAACGCAAACAAAGAATTGTGGAGCGTTGGGGATGACAAATGTAGTTTCGTAATTTTTTAGTTTTTAGTTTCGTAATTTTTTTGTTATGTAATTTTTTTAATTTTTAGTTTCGTAAGTTTTTATTTTTTAGTTTCGTAATTTTATTATGTAAGCTTTAAATATTTATGAAATTAAATATTTTAGTTTTAATAATTATTTTGTTAATTAAAATGAATTTATTTTTAAAAAATTAAGAAAGATGGAAAGGTATAGAAAGATGGGTATTTCTAACTTAGAAAGATGGAGAAAGGTAGGAAAAGGTGGAGAGAGAAAAGCTGATGTGACGCTGAGGTGTACAGAAACGTGGGTATGGGAAAGATACTCATACCCTTCACTCTTACCATCTCCATTACGGTTTTGTTGAAATTTTCTGAACAAATCCAATCAAAATTCTACACATGTCCATTCCATCCCACGTTCATCTTCTTCTTCATGGATTCTGGCTTCCTGCTTCGTTTTCCTTGCGACGCAGGCCGCATTCGCCTCATCCTATTCGGTTCAGATTTCATCTCCATTGCGACATAATCTGGTATGCTTCTACCTTCTCGATTGCCTTTTCTTCTTTAAATGTCCTCTTCTTCCGTGCGCTTAAACTGGGTTTTCTTCGTCTGAGTGATTAACTTGGGTTTTCTTCGATTGTGTGTGTAGTTTGTTCTCTGTGAAACCACTGATCCAGAAATTGATGGATTAAATAGTTGGTTTCCAGGGATTCACCAAACACTAGATCGACTACGATTTCAGACACTCCAGTTCCGCTGATTTAAGATGCTTTTCTTCGACCATCAACGACTATTGTATTGCTTCAATCATCGGCGCTTTTTCTATCACATTCAACCTTTTATTCAAGCAAGGTTACTTCTAGAATCGGCCTCATCATAGTATCACTAACAGATTCATTATTGCAATCGATTTCTTTTTCTTAGCACTTTCACAAGTAACATTTTATCTTCTTCACTTTGTGATGTTTAATGATACGGTTTTCTCTTAATTGATTGCTGCAAATTATTATGCAGACTATGTGTTTGATGGAATGCTTAAACCAAATTCTCTTTAGTGATTTTCCAGGTTTGCTAATTATCGTGAATTACGCCTTTTGGTAATTATGTCATCGACAGTTTAGAATCATGTCATTATGTTCATAGACCAGGGAATTTTCTGAAGTTTCCTTGTGTTCACCTCTTTGATTCATGTCATTATGTTCATAGACCAGGGAATTTAGACTTTGTTTTACAACATTTCTTATTTCTAAAAGTAACTGTAGTTATAATTCTTTTGAAGAACATGTTTGATCCGGAGTTGGAGGTTGGCCTGTAGGGTAAATCAACAAGTTATTTTTGTGAGATGGATTACAAACTATTATTTTATCTTCTCTTTGTTTGATGGACGAGTCAAATTTTAGTCTGATATCTAGGATGATATTTAATTTGAATGTTAAAGGTCAATGTCTAAAACTACCGAAAACGAATTATGGCTATAAAATGGTTTTATGACATGATGAGTGACGACCTGACGTTATTCAAGTAATAGGCTTTTAACTTTTTTGGTTATAATAATGAGTTATGAAGTTTGTTGTTTTATCCATTTTTATATATTTTATTTTGTTTAGGCCTATGAGTTCCACATGCAGTTTTATGAAGTTTTGCGCTTGGAGGCACCGTTATCTCGATACATTATGGACCCATGGGTTCAATGACGATTTGAAGCCCATGAAAAGATATTAAAAGTTCAAATATTTTCCAAATCATTTAAGCATGGAAGCATGTGAAGGTGTCGGACGTGATGTTGCAACCTTCATTGTTAGTTTAGATTTTGTTCATTCAATAAAAGAATAAGATGAAGACGTTTATTGACTAGAAGCAACTATCAAATGCACAGGTTGGATTGTCGAAATATCATAGATGCCACTGAAGGTGTTACTAGATGTTTTTGGGAAGGCATGTTGCTTCTGCAATGTATGTAATGTTAAATGTCTAAATGTGTATTTTTTTAACTGTTTCGTATGCTCAAATGTGTTTGGTATATATTTTAAAAACTCGTATCCTCCGCCGCAACTTTTTCGTCAAAGTTATGCAATATAACTTGCAAACAAGCTAAATGCTTTATTTATTACTAATCTATTTCTATTATCTATTACTATATTATAATGGGGGCTAAAACGGTTATTCTTAAATGTTGAAATTTCAGCACAAAACCAATCAAAAACCTCCACGTGTCCCTGCTTCTCTTCCAAACTTACCCACGTTGTATCCTCCCCCCTTCTTCTTCGTCAATCCTTGTGCAAAAGAAACCATTGATTTTAATTTATAGTTCGTTCTTAGTTGATTGCATGATATCCTTCGATTCGTTTGGAGTACTTCTTCTGCTTTTATTTGTTTTGAAGTTACCGTGCTTTGATTTTGTTGTGGAGTCGTCTCACCCCCTTCATGTTCATCGATTGGCAGCCATCATGTGGTGATTTTTCGTCTTCCTTCTCATATTCAGATAAGTTTCAATTTTTTTTGTCATCGTATAATTTTCTTCTTTCACCGTCTATTTTAGATCAGTTTCTATCTATATTATATATAATAAGAAAACCACTTGGAGTTTCTGGACCATTGGATGGAAAGAAATCAATGGTCTAGATTAATGACAACTCATAATTATTTATGAAATGTCTCTTATACCCTTAATTAAAATCAATAATTATACCTATGCCATTTTTTTAATTCATTTTCTAAATTTACTACATTACCTTAATTACATTAAATTTTGATTTTAATTTTTTCATTAATGAATTAATATTTACCTAAAATAAATATGTGTTATTATTATCCTTAATGATCATAGTTAAATTCAAATCTAAAAATTTGAATTTAAATGTAGAAGTGCAGTAAATAAAGTTAGAATTTTTTTTAATTATTTTGCTAACAAGATTTTAAATTTAATTGATAAAACTTCAATTGTGAATATGATAAATTTTGATTGTTGATTTTCAGATATTCCATTTTTATATTTTATCATTTTCAAAATATATACACATTCACATAATTGAAGTTTTTTGTTTCTTACATTGATATTACATATTTGAAGTTAATAAAAATTGAAAGAAACATTTTTTGCAAACACATATTATCTGTTTTTAATAATACAACATAATAATTTTTTTTAATTAATATCAAACAACTAAGTATTTTTTTTATCTTTAATTTAACTAGCTTTCAATTTTTTTATTTTAATTATATATAAATTTTATAATAATTTATTTAAATATAAAAAAATATGTATTTTCTGAATCAACCCATGTAATACATGGGTTGATTAACCCATATATTATAATAAAACAAAACAATTCATGTCACATGTCACTTCTACAATACAAGAAAATTTTATTTTTCCATATCTTTTTCCAAATTTAACACCTTAACTTAATTGCATTAAATTTTGACTTTATTTTTTTCATTAATTAATTAGTAATAAATTAGATTTTGTAACATTTAAAATTAATGTTTACCTAAAATAAATATCTATCATTATTATCCGTAATAATCATAATTAGATCCAAATGTAATAACTGAATTAGTTGTGGAAATTATTATTATTATGTATAATAAAGAAAAACATCAAATGTCACGTGTCACCTCTACGTTCACCAAAAAGATAATTACAACTTATAAAAATAAAAGATAAATACAATTTAATATTTTAAAAAAGATAAATATACTCTATTGTTTAATCTGTAAATAATAAAAATAAACACAATTATTATCTTTGTATGTTTTTATTTTTACTCATATACTTTTATATAAATAAATTTAATAAAAAATATCCACGTAATACGTGGGTTATAAACTAGTTCTTCATTACAATACGCTTTCTGGTTCTTCAGTAGAGTTACAAGGCAGTTGCTTATTAAATTCCAGATTGTAGTTGTACATTTGCTCCATTTTACGCGTACCTTTCTTACTCCTTCACTCTCTTTTGTGTTCGATCATTGTTGTTATGCTTTGTTTAAGGTGTTCTTCAATACTTGCATTTACTTCTATCTTTCTTTGGTCTGTACCATGCTCCTCAATTGTTTGATGAAATGCCTTGTTGTCAGCATGCTTCTAGGATTGTTCCCAGATTTGCTTTGTTTAGGATATTTTTCATTGTTATAGATATCTCTTTCTGCCTGATCACATGATTTCAGTTATCGGCTCATTTATATTTTTATGTATAGTGTGTTGGTTGGTCACATTAGTTCTACGTTGTTACGGACAGTGTCAAAATGATAGTTAAAGGTGCACTTTGACTTTTGTGATCAACCAACTTTTCCAGATTTATAAATGAGTCTTTTTTTGGAGTTTAACAAATACAATTTTCTTATTTGTTGTGTTTGTAACATAGATAGACTATGTAACTATGGAACTAATTTAGAAAGTTTGAACCATTTTAAAAATAATTGATTTATTTCTTTTGAACCATGATGAAAACATTGAACTTTACCGGATTTGAGCTTTTGGATTACGTTTTCCATGTTTTCAGGGTTAAAAACTATATAACTAGTCCTTGAAAACTATATATGGAAAAAATAAACTTAATCCACCTGACATATAGAAATATATCGCTCCCATCATATTCATTCAAAGGTTCTCCTAAACGTAGCATATAACTTCAACAAAGTTTTGTAATATAACATATTTATTACCACTAACGATATATGTGTGGAATCTTTGAGATCTGTCCGGCTCTTTACAAGTATACATGTTTCTGTAACTTTTCTTGCATTACTTTCCCTAACCATAGTAATATGTGTACTAGAAAGATAGGTTTATTTCCCATGCCCTGTTACTCGAGAAAGCTATCTTCCAATGCTAGAGTAACTCCTAGAGATGAAGGGAAGTGCATCATTACCACAAGAACTAATAACTATGTGCAGGATACTAATAACTATGTGCAGGATTTCTGAGTAGCACACAAAAAAATATTGGGGAACCCACTATCACTAGAGTATCGTGCTCGTGATTGAGCATGGAGAAAAGGTTTTTAATTTAGTGATTGCTACTTTTGAATGATATATGCACTTTCATTTTAGATAACTATTGATGCCTTTTTTGTGTTCTCAATACTCATGAGTTGGGAGGGTTGTTCTCATCCTCAGCGTTCATCTTCTTTCATGTATCATGAGGTTTTCTTCTTCTTTTTTTATCCGGATATTAACCATGCTTATAAGTGCTTTTTTATGCCAATTGACAATGCAGTCTGTATTATTAGTTAGCATATCAAACTAATTTTCTTGATCATCTTTATTAGACTACCAAATTTCAATATGATAATAATGTTAATCTGAGAATATATATTAGAAACACTTATGCTCGAACTTAAACCCACCTCAAAACTGATCCCACTTGGCTTGAGATGCTCAAAATTAAGCTCACCTCAACTTAAATCGAGTAGATTTCAAGTAGCTTGCAAGTTGGTTTAACTTTTAATATAGCTAATATTGAATGGTATACAGCGACTCATGGTCCCATTAAATTATAGAGTTTGTTGATGGACTCACTTACCTGGTAAAGTATAAATTTATAGCCATGGACTGACTAGACTATGCGGTTTTGAGGATTCTAATGGTGAAGCTTACTATGGACTAATTTGAAAACCCTTTTTCTGGTTGTGTATGATCCTAATAATCTTTGTTTTGCTTCTTATCAACTAATATTTAAAGAGAAGGGTTTTGTGATATATTAGGTTGGCCATCATCATTGTCATAATGTTGCTAGACCATTATCATAGATAAATTTTCAGTAATTTGCACAAGATTTTAACAATTAAATTCTTATTGTTTTGCTGATAAATGTTTCACTTTCTTATTTTGTTCCCCGATCCCATGTTTTCCTTTAAGATTAAGAGGAATGGTTTAAGGTTTCAAGGCTTGATTGAATGGGAAATTATATGCTTATGACTTGATAAACTAAATTGACATGGTTGATTTAAGATTGATAGTGTGTTTTATGCTATTAATGTCAATGCATGGGTGTTGCTTCATATACTGCAGGTACATGTTTTAACACAAAAAAACATGGAAAGCATTTGGTAGGCTATTGAGTGAGTTTTAAATCACGTTAATAAAGTTATTAGGATCATATCTTCAAGCTTATTAATCATGCATTAGGTTTTTGTTTTAAAATTGTTTACTCCTAAGGGTACTTGACACATGATAGCTTTTTATTTTTACTGCTGCTATTGATAGAGCTAAAGGTTTGTCTCTAAAATATAAGTGGATTTTGAACAGGGATGCATACGATATAGACCATTCATTACGAAAAATCTAGAGTGCAGAGATTACTAAATAGGAAAAGATGGATGTTTGGTCAATTAGCTTTTGTTGTGATTGTCTTGAGTATGAACTTATTCTATTAATATTATTTAGTCAATGATTGGCATGAGTGATCTTACATCTATATATTTAGGTCACTTGATGACACATTCAAAAGAAGATTTTTTTATTTTTCATCTCTCAAATCAATGATTTATTGGTTGTCAGCTAGATGTCAAAATAATTTATAGTGGTGGGATATATTGTCCTAAGGTTCTTGAATAGGTCAAACTCTTACTTATTTGCATGAGAAGTTGAAGGCCAAGGGAAGATTACAAAAAACTCTGGCCTTGGAGATTCTGAAAATGATGTTGACCTAACCATAATAATATGCCAAAACCTAGATGACAAATTGTAAATGGGGGTATCTTATTCTATCTACCGAAGGATATGGGATTCCTATTCATTGATATTTGAAGGTTAGGGTCAAGTATTCATTAAAACTTTAAACAATTCTCTCTTCCATTTCAAATGTGTTGTGAATATTACATTTTTGTTGTTGTTCTTGCATGTTCAGTTTTTTAGGCTTATGTCATGGAAACACTTGCTTCCTAGACAAAAGACCTATAATTTTGAGTTTGAAAGACAAGTTGAGAAACAATTGGTAGTTTGAAGTGTCCTTCGTGTTAGAACCTTATCTTAATTTGATGTGGAAATCAATATATTTTTGTTGGTTTCCTATTTGGATATCTGAAAGAGAAGACCAAAACTCTTTTGTTGGTTTATTAACAAGAAACTAATGTATGTATAACCAATGTGACATGTATGCTTCTTTAGGGCAATGTTTGGAATGTATTATTCATAATATTAAGTGTTAGAACAATTTTTGTGATTTTACGTTTGCTAAAATATATATTATCGTATTTGAATTTTATATGTATGTGTAGACCTTTGACTATGAAGATGTTTAAAATGCAATTTTCTTTAAACATTTGCTATGCTTAAAGTGCCTATTAAACGGTTATCACCCACGATCTGTTGAAAATTCAACACATCCAATCACAATCGGTTCCTTCTCATCTCATCCAAAGCGGTTCCAGTTTTTGTGATGGTCCTGTTATCAATTTCATCTATCGCTTCTCAATTTCCAGGAACCCTTCGTATCCTATCCAATGTTTCTTTCTCTTCACCGATTCAAAACCAAATCTAGGAATTCATTTTTTTAGTCTACACAGGCTTCTATCCTACGATTCCAGTGTTTCAATCCATAACCTTTGATAGAGTTTCAATCCTCGGACATTCGACTGCGACTTCCTCAGGTAGGTTACCGATTTCTTCTTCTATAATTTCTCATTTCCTGTGTTTCTTTAATTTATGTTTCAACTTTTGTTCATATTCATACAATCCAACAACAGCAGAAGCAAATCATGATCTAAATAATCTGGGTTGCAAAACCTCTTTTTCAACCAAATTTAGCATTATCGCCTCTAATTTCAATGTTAGAACTTTAGTTTCTGGAAAAATAATAATAGTGATTCATGTGGGTTTACTTCGTCTTCTTTACAGAAGTGAGTCCTAGAGCTTGTCTGGATATGCATTTTGTTAGTTTATAAACTGGGTTTCTTTTCTTTTCTTTTTTTTTTTTTACCATCGTCAAACTTAATTTTATCAATTGCCAAATCCATGAAAATTGTTGAACTTAGCATGGACAAATTACTCCGTTATCAGTTTGTATTTTTGTTTCAAATTGTATTTGTTTAAAACTCTTTTGTAATATTGGGTAGCATGCAGTTTGACATATTGGTTTTGTATCGTGTCATTAATTTTTTTTTTACTAATTGTAATTAGATATCATATTTGTAACTACAGAAGTATTAGGTTTATTGGACCATCTTTACTTATGATATTTCGTTTATGGGCAAGAGTATATACATTGTTACCAGATATGCACAAACTCCTCGTTTTATTACAAGGTTTGCAAATGAATTGTTTAGATTCACTTTTGGGTAATTTTTTTTTTGATTTTTTGTTCTATTTTTGTAGACTCATTGCTAAATCGATGTATATCTTTAATTCCATCCTACTTATGTTATCTTTAGGACATGTATTTAAAATATTCTACTTGGATCGCAACACCTTTTGTTAGTGAATTTGCTTATCCTTCTTCTAGATGAACTTTCTTTGTATACCCTTCATTGTCGGTTTAGTTTCATGCTCTGCTTCACAATCTGTTTAGCTTCGCTTCATCTTCTACGCTTCCTTCTCTTTAGTTCATATTCTTACAATCGAGCAATAGCAGAAGCAAAGCATAATCAATTTGATTTGAGTTGCAATCTCCTCTTCTTCAGCCAATTTTAGCATTATCGCTCCAATTTCAAGGTTAGAATTTTAGTTTCTGAAAAAAAATATAATAGTGACCGTGTGGGTTTACTTCGTCTTCGCATAATCACAAACTAGGATGAACCACGGTCGAAGACATTTGGGTTGCACTTGAATCCTCTTATTCCTTCTCTTATACTATAAAGTCAAGAACAGAAAAAATAATACATTTGGGTTCCGATCGTATCTTCAACCAAATTGGTAACTTTCTTGCTTTTCAGAATTTTCTGTAAATCTGTCAAGGTAAAAGGTTTGACAGCACTTAGATCCCTGCATTATAGCCAATTATCTTATAGAACAACACATTACATGAAACAGACACATGTATGCGATATGATTAATATGCATAGCAATAGCGATTGGAAAATTTCTGAACCATGTAAATAAGGGTTTAGTAACATATAGACTCCATAAATATACCGAAATTAAGATGAGACGAGGAAGTTAGTCACTGATCATCTTAGGCATATTAGAGTCCTTTAAGCCCTTAGACTTTAATAGAAAAAGGTGCATGAACTGTGCAGGCATGGGAAGACAACTAAGATGTTTGCTAACTACTATCTGTTTTTACTATATATTACGTATCATGTTATCAAAGGATGAAGGTAAGTGTTTTGATGGTTTAGCAAATACCATCTCAAATGTGCTTGCTTGTTTTTCGGTTGCATTTCGCTAAAGAATATGCAACATATTTTGATTATGGAAATCACACCGAATAGGTAATTTATCTCTGGTTGTGTTTAATGACACTATTGATATTGATGTTCTTCAAAGCAACTCATTTGTCATGTCACCTGTAACAACCTAACTTTTAGCCGAGCATGTAATAATTGATTTTGAGATAATAATGTAATTTTATTACATTATTTATGATGTAATTTAATTAAGTTTGAAATTATTTAATTAAATTATATATATGATATTAATTATTAAAGATGATTAAATTATAAGATATGTAAAATACAAAAATTTAGTGGGTTAAATTTAAATAACCAAATTTGATATATAAAAGGGTTAAAGTCTTACAAATGTATGTTACTTTACTAAAATTATCGATATGACTAATTTACTTTTTCTTTTAACCGGATGGTACTTGTACTTAAAGGTGGCCTGTCGATATGGTACGTATGACCGGTAACTATGCTGACATGACGGCTTTTGCTGATTCAAACGATGACATGACATACTTTTTATGACATTACAATTACATTAGGGGGTATAGTCATACAATAGTAACCTACTTTTGAAAATTTATCTATATGGTACGTCTACTTTTTTAAATGTCGATATGGTACTTGTACTTTAATTTTTCATACCGATATGACCATATTTGTAATAGACCCCTGTTTTTCATTCCATTAGAACTCTGTTTCGTGTGTAAAAACCGGGCTCTATTATGTAGAATGACCATATCGATACAGAAAAATGAAGTACACGTACCATATAGACAATTAAAAAAGTAGACGTACCATATCGATAAATTTTCAAAAGTAGGATGCTATTGTAAGACCTTAGCCCTTACATTAGTCTTACAAATGTATGTTAATTTTTCAAAATTATCGATAATTTCAGTCACCAAATGTACCATATCAACAATGAAATCAAAGTACGAGTATCATTCGGGTAAAAAAAGAACTACATTACTCATATCAATAATTTCAGAAAGTAGCATACATTTGTATGACTTTATCCCTATATAAAAACCAAAATAATGATCATTTATGATCATTAATGCAAATTTACTCTCTCTCTAATATCTCTCTAAACATATACGGCAATCTCACAATTTGCCAAGAAATTCAAGATTTGATCATTTAATTGAAGATTCAAGACAAAGAAGTTACAACAAATCATCAAACATCATCAATTAGCAACAATTCAAGGTAAAATTCATTTATATTTTGAAATCTTATGGGGTTTGGTTCGGTTTCAGGAGAAACCGAATTGATGATTCATGATTTAACATAAATATGTATTGCATGTGTATATAATTGATAGATAATGATGTAATTAAGTATATAAAAGTGATAGAAACAAGAATTTGTGGTTAGATTGTCCAAAAATGAATAAAATCGGTATTTTTATAAAAAATGTGTTCTCGATAAAATGTGTATATTTTGGATGATCTTGAACAAATTATAATGTTTTTGATAGGGAAAATAGTATAAAATCAACCCAAAAGTGTTAATATAACAAAATATGAAGTTGCATGTTACAAGACATGAGTTTTGGGAATTTTTGTGAAAAATCCGTATGAATAAAATGAAGAACACCAAGAATATTTTCTGGAAAATATACTAAGTGTGGGATCCGAATTCGGGTATAACCGAATTCGGATGGAGCCCCATTTCGGATGCTTTCAATTTCGGATCATAAGTTTCGGACTCTATGATTCGGATCTTAGCATTTCGGATCTTGAATGATCCGAATTCGGTCCCAATTCGATTATGATCCTAAATTCGAACTTATTAATTCGGATGACTTAATTGGTTGGTCCTAATTCGGATCATCCTTTGGTCCGGATCCGGATGGTCCGAATCCGGGTCCCCAATCCGGATGGATCCGAATCCGGGTTGATCCGAATTCTATATATATATTTTGATATTTTAATTAAATAAATGATTATATATATATATATATATATATATATATATATATATATATATATATATATATATATATATATATATATATAGAAAGCTTTTGAGAATTTAATGAAACAAAGAATATAAATAAATGAAAGATTTATAAGATTATCAATTATCAAAATCAGATGAAATTAAAGAATTTAATGATTAAAGGGATGATGATAATGATAAGAGATTGACATGACATGATATGAATAATTTTGAACAGGTTCAATTATATTCTGAACAAAGATTTAAAGAATAAAGAGATCGAAAGCGGGTCATTGATTTGAAAAGAAATTGCCAGAGATCTGAAAGACAAAAGATTAAAGATAAAATCCTGAGATAACTCAGGTGGCAGATTTTATATCTGTTTGATAAAGACCCAGACCAGTGAGTTATAGATATTCAGATTGAACATGTTTAAATTCCGGTTGAGATATATTGTTGATGTTAGATTTATTGACATTCATTTCATCAGCTGGATTGAAACCTGTGCACACCATGGTTCGGTGTTGCCCAGAGGATCATGATAGCTATTTGATTATCATTTCATATTGCATTTAAGACTTCTTCAGATATTGCTTATTGATTCATTGCTAGCATGACTTCTATGACTTAAGCTTTCACTTTTGATCAGACTTTTGACATATATATTGATTCAGCTTGACTAGCCTTGATGGTCTATTGTTCTAGACCTGGCTTGACCTCCGATGTTCCGCCATATTGACTTACTGGTAGCTAGCCCAGTATGTGGCTGATCCCCACGATTTAAGCGTGAGTGTGGCCTGAACATCATCCAATTCTATGATTCTATATCCCAATCATGAGGGCTGAAGCGGCAGCCAAGACATATCACGCTAGACTGATGATCCGCTTGACACGCATGTTAATATTGAAAATCTATAAACTCACTAAGCATTGCTTACAGTTGCTGCATTATAATTTTACAGGTAAAAGCAAAGGAAAGTCACCTGCTGGACCTAGCTCTTAGGTCAATTAATGATCAAGACAGAAGTATATGATTCCATGATGTAATGATTAGATTAGATGTTACCCTTTTTAAAATTTTACTTTGAAATATGTAATCTGTATCCTAATCTGTAATGTTCATGTAATTTTTAATTCCGCAATTAATTACCCTATCTTAGTATGATTGTTATCGTATTGCATGATGTGGGACCTAAACTCTGAGGACTGCCCCGCAAGGGATGGTCTTCACAGGATGGTATCAGAGCCCATAGTTTGAGTGAATCAAGTATTACGTGAGTATACTTGGTCTCAAACTGAAGCAATACATATGTATCAATCATTTAGGTGGTTTGAACTGAGATAGGATGTACAGACTATTAGGATGGGAAAAAGGGTACATAGATCTAAGTCTTTAAACTGATAGTTAATTGATTTTAATTTTCAGAAAAGATGTCAGGATCAGGTGACATACCAAACATGACCCCACAACAAATGTTTGAAATGATGCAACAACTATTAGCCCAATACTCAGAACAACAAAATAAGACGATGCAAGAACAGTTTCAGGCCAAAGATGAGGCCGAAGCTAAAAGACGTGAAGATAAAAGAAATAAGCGAAAAGATAAACAAGTCCAGAATGACGAATCTGATTCTGATAACACAAATCCTGAAACCCAAATTGCTCAGCCAAAAGGCTGCAAGTTTAAAGATTTCAAAGCTAGCGGTGCATTGAATTTTGAAGGAACAGTTAATCCGATTCAGGCAATGGATTGGATTAGCCACACTGAAGAAATCTTCATGATTTTTGATTGCTTAGACTCCAAGAAAGTGAGTTATGCGTCCGCGTTATTTGTCGGTGCTGCCCGAGCTTGGTGGAAGACTCAGAGAAGAATCTATGGAGAGGAGGTGATTCAGACTTTAGAGTGGAATCAATTCCTAGACATGTTTAACGCGAAGTATTGCCCGATCGATCAACAAGATAAGATGAAAGTTCAATTGATGCAGCTGACTCAGGGAACCAAGACAGTTGACGAATACGAACACGAATTCTCACGACTATGCGGTTATTCCTCGTATCAGGTTGCTACAGAGGAGAGAAAAATGAGTAGATTTCGCGTAGGACTTAACCCTAAATATCGACATCCGATGAGCGCGATCAAATACAAAAGTTACTTGGAAATGGTAGAAGCAGCTAGACAAATCGAGCGAGGTTATTTAGAATACGGCGATCAGCTCTATGCTCCATCTACTAACCCGATGAATCCGTCTCCTCCGAAGAAACAGCGATTTGGCAGATTCTTTAAGCCAAATAAGTCACAATCTCAACAATTCCATCAGCAAAGTTCACAGCCGAAAGCTCAAGTTTATTCCCTTACGAACGAGCCACGATTCTGTAAGTGATGCAGAAAGTCACACATGGGGTTGTGCAATCCAGAAGATGTTACTTGTTTCGCGTGCAACATGATCGGTCACAGCAGTGAAGAATGCCCACAGCAGGGACGTGGATGTGCAAAGTGCGGGAAAAGAGGGCATTTTATGTACCAGTGTCGAAGCGGGCAACGTTATCAGTCACAGTCATCGGCTGGAGGGTCTACAGTAAAGAGTTCTGCTGCAACACCAACCGCAAGGACACGTGCGTTTCAGATAACGGCTGAAGAGGCGAGAGAAACACCTGACGTAGTCACCGGTACGTTTCTGTTAAATACGATACCTGCTCGCGTACTATTTGATTCTGGCGCTAGTCGTTCCTTCATATCGACATCTTTTGCTCAAAGATTATATAAGTCCCCATCAAAGCTTCCCGTAGTACTTGACATTGAGACAGCCAGTAACAATTATGTTATGGCTGATTCTGTTTACCGTAACTGTACTCTGCTTGTTGATAACATTGTGTTCAACCTCGACCTTATTCCGATTCCGTTGAAAGAATTCGACGTCATCATTGGCATGGACTGGCTAACAAATAACGAGGCTACAATCATCTGCAATCGACGAATCATCAGAATCAAGTCTTCAGACGGCCGAGTATTGGAGATCAAGGGCGAGAAGCGTAAA
This sequence comes from Centrapalus pauciflorus, assembly GCA_020465985.1. Classification (NCBI taxonomy): domain Eukaryota; kingdom Viridiplantae; phylum Streptophyta; class Magnoliopsida; order Asterales; family Asteraceae; genus Centrapalus; species Centrapalus pauciflorus. Next base: position 13,724 of record JAANYP010007762.1, on the reverse strand, counting down.
GGTGCTCACTGCTTTATTTCTATAGAGAAAGCTCATAAATATGTATCTAAGGGTCGTGAATCCTATCTGTGCTATGCTCTATCTGAATCCAACTCTGAAAAGAAATCTCTGTCTGATATTCCGATTGTCTGCGAGTTCCCAGACGTCTTTCCTGATGACATTTCCGGAGTGCCACCGGAACGTCAAGTCGAGTTCAGTATTGACTTGGTTCCTGGTGCGGCTCCTATTGCCAAAGCTCCTTACAGACTTGCACCTGCAGAAATGCAGGAAATGTCAAAACAGTTGCAAGAACTGTTAGAGAAGGGTTTTATCCGACCGAGTTCATCTCCATGGGGTGCACCTGTTTTATTCGTTAAGAAGAAAGACGGAACTTTTCGAATGTGCATTGATTACCGCGAGTTGAACAAAGTCACAATAAAGAATAAGTATCCTCTGCCCAGAATTGATGATCTATTTGATCAGCTACAAGGAGCCAGCTACTTCTCGAAAATTGATCTTCGTTCTGGGTATCATCAATTAAAAGTCAGAGATGAGGATGTTCCAAAGACAGCCTTCCGTACAAGATATGGTCATTACGAATTTCTCGTAATGCCGTTTGGCTTGACAAATGCACCAGCGGCGTTCATGGATCTCATGAATCGCGTGTGCAGACCAATGTTGGATAAATCAGTTATCGTGTTCATAGACGATATTCTGATTTACTCCAAAACGGAGACTGATCATTCTATTCATCTACGACAATTGCTAGAGTTACTAAGAAAAGAAAGACTCTACGCAAAATTCTCTAAGTGCGAGTTTTGGCTCAGACAGGTATAATTTCTATATATGTCTTGAGCTATTTCCTAAGTATTCTTTGATTTACATCAGAACTTGAATTTCTACTTTGATTCTTATAGATTCAGTTCCTTGGCCATGTTGTTTCTGGCGAAGGGATTTCCGTTGATCCTTCTTAAGTCGATGCCGTTCAGAAATGGCAAACGCCTCACAATGCCTCAGAAATAAGAAGTTTCCTCGGATTGGCTGGTTACTACCGGCGATTCATAAAGGACTTCTCGAAGATTGCTGTACCTCTAACGATGCTAACACGAAAGAATACTCCTTTCGTTTGGTCTGATAAACAGCAAGAGGCATTTGACATTCTGAAACAGAAGCTTATTCAAGCGCCGATCCTAGCTTTACCAGAAGGCAATGATGATTTCGTTGTCTATAGTGATGCATCTGGTACTGGTTTAGGATGTGTTCTTATGCAAAGGGGAAAAGTAATTGCCTACGCTTCAAGGCTATTAAAAGACTACGAGAAAAGTGCACCAACTCATGATCTTGAGTTGGCTGCCGTTACCTTTGCTCTGAAAATCTGGCGTCACTATCTATATGGGACTCGGTGTCAGCTTTACACCGATCACAAGAGTCTCAAACATCTTTTTACTCAAAAGGATCTAAATATGAAACAGCGTCGGTCCTTGGAACTTATCAAGGACTATGATTGCGAGATCCTATATCTTCCCGGCAAAGCTAATGTTGTCGCGGATGCTTTGAGTAGGAAAGTTTATCCAGAAAGGTGTTGCTATGCCCTAACTCCTGTAGTATTCTCTTCTGGTCTTATTGAAGACATTAGATTACTCAAGCTGAAGCAATGAAAGAATAGAATCTCTGTTCTGAAAATCTTAAAGGGCAATTACAATTTCTAACTCTGAATCATTTGGGACTTCACTGTCTCAAGGGAAACCGAATCTGGGTTCCTAAGTATGGTTCAATTCGCAGCACCCTTCTGTCTGAAGCTCATCAGTCCAAATTATCTGTTCATCCTGGCAGCTCAAAGATGTACTTTGATCTGAAAGCTGACTATTGGTGGCCAGGAATGAAGAAAGACATCGGTCAATATGTTGAAAGCTGCAAAGTCTGTCAGATGGTAAAAGCAGAACATCAGAAACCCTTCGGGGATATGCAACCACTACCAGTTCCTGAATGGAAGTGGGAGCATATAACTATGGATTGCATCACAAAGCTGCCGAAAACCAAAAGACAGCACGACTCCATCTGGGTAGTCGTGGATCGATTAACGAAGTCAGCTCACTTCATACCGATGAAAGAAACATACTCCCTCGATAGATTGGCACAGATATACATCACAGAAGTAATTTCTCGACATGGTGTGCCGAAATCTATCATATCAGATCGTGATAGTCGTTTCACATCCAGATTCTGGCAAGCTCTACAAGACGGGATGGGTACTCGGATCTCTATGAGTACTGCTTATCATCCTAATGCAGATGGCCAGAGTGAGCGTACTATCCTTACTCTCGAAGATATGCTTCGTGCCTGCATTCTTGATCTAGGTGGTAACTGGGATGACCACTTGCCTTTGGTCGAATTCTCATATAATAACAGTTATCATTCAACGATCAAGATGGCTCCTTTTGAAGCTTTATATGGAAGAAAGTGCAGAACTCCCACCTGTTGGCGTGAAACAGGCGAATTGCCAATAGCGGGACCTGCCCTTCTACAGTTGACTCATGAGAAGATTCAACTTGTCAGAAGGAATATTCTTGAAGCACAAAGCAGGCAGAAGTCATACTATGATAACCGGCACAGATCAATCAGTTTTGCAGTTAACGATTGGGTGATGCTGAAAGTATCTCCAATGAAGAATGTGGTGGGTTTTATTAAAAGAAACAAGCTAGATCCGAGATTCATCGGTCCGTTCAAGATTGTTGAAAAGATTGGAAATCAATCTTATCGTCTTGAACTGCCAGCGGACTTATCTGGAATACATCCTGTATTCCATGTTAGTCACTTAAAAAAGAGCTTAGCAGATGAAAGAGAAGTGCAGATACCACACGTTAACTTGCAGATTGATGAGAAGCTTAGAGTGGTTGAAGAGCCGGAGTGTATTCTGGACTCGAAGACCAAAAAGCTTCGGAATAAATAAATACAGATGGTGCTCGTCCAGTGGAAACACCACAAAGGTTCGCATCAGTCTTGGGAATCCAGAGATGTCATGAAAACAACATATCCCAGTCTGTTCGAACATAGTTAACTTCGGGGACGAAGTTTATGCGTGGTGGAGCCCATTCTGTAACAACCTAACTTTTAGCCGAGCATGTAATAATTGATTTTGAGATAATAATGTAATTTTATTACATTATTTATGATGTAATTTAATTAAGTTTGAAATTATTTAATTAAATTATATATATGATATTGATTATTAAAGATGATTAAATTATAGGATATGTAAAATACAAAAGTTTAGTGGGTTAAATTTAAATAACCAAATTTGATATATAAAAACCAAAATAATGATCATTTATGATCATTAATGCAAATTTACTCTCTCTCTAATATATCTCTAAACACATACGGCAATCTCACAATTTGCCAAGAAATTCAAGATTTGATCATTTAATTGAAGATTCAAGACAAAGAAGTTACAACAAATCATCAAACATCATCAATTAGCAACAATTCAAGGTAAAATTCATTTATATTTTGAAATCTTATGGGGTTTGGTTCGGTTTCAGGAGAAACCGAATTGATGATTCATGATTTAACATAAATATGTATTGCATGTGTATATAATTGATAGATAATGATGTAATTAAGTATATAAAAGTGATAGAAACAAGAATTTGCGGTTAGATTGTCCAAAAATGAATAAAATCGGTATTTTTATAAAAAATGTGTTCTCGATAAAATGTGTATATTTTGGATGATCTTGAACAAATTATAATGTTTTTGATAGGGAAAATAGTATAAAATCAACCCAAAAGTGTTAATATAACAAAATATGAAGTTGCATGTTACAAGAAATGAGTTTTGGGAATTTTTGTGAAAAATCCGTATGAATAAAATGAAGAACACCAAGAATATTTTCTGGAAAATATACTAAGTGTGGGATCCGAATTCGAGTATAACCGAATTCGGATGGAGCCCCATTTCGGATGCTTTCAATTTCGGATCATAAGTTTCGGACTCTATGATTCGGATCTTAGCATTTCGGATCTTGAATGATCCGAATTCGGTCCCAATTCGATTATGATCCTAAATTCGAACTTATGCTTAATTCGGATGACTTAATTGGTTGGTCCTAGTTCGGATCATCCTTTGGTCCGGATCCGGATGGTCCGAATCCGGGTCCCCAATCCGGATGGATCCGAATCCGGGTTGATCCGAATTCTCTATATATATTTTGATATTTTAATTAAATAAATGATTATATATATATATATATATATATATATATATATATATATATATAGAGAAAGCTTTTGAGAATTTAATGAAACAAAGAATATAAATAAATGAAAGATTTATAAGATTATCAATTATCAGAATCAGATGAAATTAAAGAATTTAATGACTAAAGGGATGATGATAATGATAAGAGATTGACATGACATGATATGAATAATTTTGAACAGGTTCAATTATATTCTGAACAAAGATTTAAAGAATAAAGAGATCGAAAGCGGGTCATTGATTTGAAAAGAACTTGCCAGAGATATGAAAGACAAAAGATTAAAGATAAAATCCTGAGATAACTCAGGTGGCAGATTTTATATCTTTTTGATAAAGACCCAGACCAGTGAGTTATAGATATTCAGATTGAACATGTTTAAATTCCGGTTGAGATATATTGTTGATGTTAGATTTATTGACATTCATTTCATCAGCTGGATTGAGACCTGTGCACACCATGGTTCGGTGTTGCCCAGAGGATCATGATAGCTATTTGATTATCATTTCATATTGCATTTAAGACTTCTTCAGATATTGCTTATTGATTCATTGCTAGCATGACTTCTATGACTTAAGCTTTTACTTTTGATCAGACTTTTGACATATATATTGATTCAGCTTGACTAGCCTTGATGGTCTATTGTTCTACACCTGGCTATTTCACCAGTTCTTACAAACTTGGTAATGACCTCCGATGTTCCGCCATATTGACTTACTGGTAGCTAGCCCAGTATGTGGCTGATCCCCACGATTTAAGCGTGAGTGTGGCCTGAACATCATCCAATTCTATGATTCTATATCCCAATCATGAGGGCTGAAGCGGCAGCCAAGACATATCACGCTAGACTGATGATCCGCTTGACACGCATGTTAATATTGAAAATCTATAAACTCACTAAGCATTGCTTACAGTTGCTGCATTATAATTTTACAGGTAAAAGCAAAGGAAAGTCACCTGCTGGACCTAGCTCTTAGGTCAATTAATGATCAAGACAGAAGTATCATAGACCACTACACAACAAATCCTTTCGGTACTAATTGGAAGACAGCAATTGTTGTGGATTTTGGGTAGATATAATATGATTCCATGATGTAATGATTAGATTAGATGTTACCCTTTTTAAAATTTTACTTTGAAATATGTAATCTGTATCCTAATCTGTAATGTACATGTAATTTTTAATTCCGCAATTAATTACCCTATCTTAGTATGATTGATATCGTATTGCATGATGTGGGACCTAAACTCTGAGGACTGCCCCGCAAGGGATGGTCTTCACATCACCCTTTTTCTAATCGTATCCCTTCAAGTGACATGTAGTTTAAGAGGTTACTACAGCTACAATGTGTGATCATATTGAATCATCTATGTATGTTTGAGATGTAGTTTCTTCCTGCACCGTATAACTTAATCTTTCACCCTTTATTTATTAACTACCTATACATTGTTGTTACTCACTCGATGTCGAAGTTGTCTTTGTGACATTCTTAGGATTGAAGAAGCATGACAGTCACATTCGGAACACTTTCATGGGATGTTGAAAATTACATGGAATGAGTACCAATCTTTTATTAAAAACTCAGAAATCGTTGTTAAAGCATATAAAACATGTTTTTTTTTTACTTTTGCCCTTGCAGTATCATGTCAGACGACTTAGATATAAAATGAATTCTTACTATTCAGCTGGTTGCAATTGAATGTATTACTTTTGCCATGGAGTTGGCATCGAACACCAACACCGGTGGTGGTCTGAAAATGCAGCCTCTCTCTCACAAAGTTGCTGGTCACTAGACAGGTAAGGACTTGTTTCATACTACCCAATCACAAACAAAAATAGATGCATGTTGAATCAAGAAAGCAGATATTGGTAGCAATTGAATCTTCTACCAGTTTTATCATGGATGTTTATATGAATGAACTTTGCATTCTTCAAGATTATGTTTCTTAATTTCCCAATCAGGTAATGAGCTTAAATACAACATTTTCCATTATATGATATTGGTTTATTTCTCCTTTAAGTTGTGACTGGTTAACAATGATTTAGGTTGCTTTCAACATTATAATAGAGGAGTTGGGTCACCTTTAGAAGCTATTTTTAGCAAAATTCCATCAGAGCCAATAGCAGCTGCAAGTTTGGGTCAGTGTACATGGCTACTCTACGTGCATCAGGAGAGGATGTTGCCATTAAGGTTAGAAAAGCTAATCTGACAATTCATCAATTAATTGAATCTATCACATACTTTTTTATTTAGAAAGTCATTAATGTGGTTGGATTGACATGCCATTACTTTTTCCATCTTCTTACAATTTCATGAATAGTTAGTATACTAAATATGATTACACAAATATGTTCTAAAATGATTTAGGAAGTTTGTTACATGTGTATACACTTTTGGTGACTTTTAAACTGTTTGACCAATTCATCTGATTTCTTTGAAGTTTTTATTTGGTCTATTTTAGTGTAATAGATAAAATGTGATCCAAATTGACCCGTTTTCATATTAATCGCCACGTATAAGTGGCAGTAGTATAGTCCACTAAATAACAACAAAAAATAGTGGTCATAGGAACTGAAAATTTTCTTTCGAAGAAGTTTAGTGGCAGAGAGCTGCCCTAGGAGGCAATAGAATACACCACTTTCTGAAATAGTTGGAACATGATTTTTGTAATTTTTGCAGGTCCAAAGGCCAGAAATACAGCCTATAATATATCAGGGCTTCATTTCTGAATGGAATCAGTCTACAGAAGCTTAAGCTGGGATGCAATGCAAGGCTTGTAGTTGATGAATTTGGTGAGAAGCTTCTGGAGGAGCTTGATTATATATAGGTAGTATTCAAATTATAGTCTTTTTTCTCAAAGATATACATAACAATGAGAGGGACTATGATGTAGCCCATGATGGCCATGTGTTGGTTCATTTGTACACTTAGGGGGCGTTTGGTTCGCGGATTTCCTGTGGGATTTGCATTTAAAATCCTGTGTTTGGTTTGCAGATTTCAGTAAGGATTTGAAATCCCAGGATTTCTTAAATCCTTCCATTCTTTGTTATTTAAAATCTCAGCCTCCCCCCTAGGATTTTAAATCCCAGTTACCTTGCATTTTTCAGATTAACATATTTTTTCTATAAGTTAATGCAAATTCTTTGACAAAATCCTGACAAATGCAAATGCTGCATAATGCAAATCCTTTGACAAATTGCAAATCCCAGATAAAAAATCCGCCAACCAAACGCACCCTTAGTAAATTGCTATGTGTTTATTAAATCACTGAGGTAGGTACATCTTAGTATTAATTTCTCAACAATTAATGTCATTTGGTTTTGCAATTATCAAGAAGCTTGCAATATCAACGATTTCGTTGACATCTTCAAGGGTGATCATACTGTTAAAATTCCCTTAGCATTCTGGATCATGTGTTTAGGTTATGGAACGGATTGATGGAATACCATGTATTGATCCACAGGTTTGAAAGATATACATATGAATTTTTCTGGAAAGATGAATAAGTACGTTTTAATGCCAATTGTCTTTACCCCAATTTATCTCAGGCCATCAAAGATGCAGGTATAGATGTAAATGGATTTTTGACCGTTGGTGTTTTGTGTTGCTTTGCGAAAGTTAATAGATTTCGGGTTGTTTCATGGAGATCCTCAGCCTGGAAATATATTTGGTGTGGGATAGGCGTATTGCAGATGTAGACCTTGGGAATGTTGCTCAGCTAAGCCATGTAACGTCTACGCTTCATTCTTCTTTGTGATGTGTTCTATAACTTTCATATTCATATTTTTCTTGATTTTGGTGAATATCTATGGCTTTTTTAATATTATTCAACGATCTATAACCATGTCAAAATATTATACTATGTTGCTTGTAGTTACTTAATCAAGTAAATTTCCTATTTAAAAATGTTTGATCTCATAGATTTGGTCGCAATAATATACATATTGTGTGTTTGTGTGACCAACTACAAGTATGATTTCTTTGTTTTTTTTTGAAGAAAAATTGAATCTACAACAATGTGTTTGACTTGATATTGTGGTAAAGTGACTTATCAGAACTCACACGTATCATATACTATTGTTTTGGGTAGGACATATCCTATTTCCATGATCCTCGCAGGGTTAACACTACAAGTCTACAGCAATATAATCACTCCAATAAAAGGTGGTAAAGGCGGATGTTATCGCCTTTTTCATTGTAAACGGGTGGGTTGAAACCAAGGTCATGAGTTAAAAGGTACTTTTTAGTTTTTATTGTTGCTCTTATTTGTACCTTATTAGTATAGTAGGTGGACTTGGGGGAATTACTTGACTCTTACCAAGTGGCTTTTTGGTTTTTGAACCTGTTAGTCGCCACAATATTGTTCTTGTTTTTTTTTCTGGTAGTTGTCTCTTGCATTATGAATGATGTTTTGACTGTGTTCCCCTTAAGCCTAGGGGTATACCCTGAAAAGATTTTTCCTTGGTGTTAGTCACTTAAATATAATATATGGAATTTACGAGGGTCACGTACTTGACACTTTACATAACCACAAAGTTCATCCCTGTTTAAACAAAGAAAGTTACAATAACTATTTTAGTATCAAATTTATTGTCAAACATATCTATTGGGTGTTCACTTCATAGTTGTCCGTCATTAAATTCTTTGGCCCTCTCTAGCTGTTCAAGTTCATAATTTTGGTAGATTACTTTAATTCTCTTCTTCGTGCATCCCCGAGAAATTTCAACTTACGCTTTGTATTTGTTGAACCGTATACTATTATAACTATTTCGCTGGTTGACAACTTTAAAAGTTCCATATCAAGGTTGCTAAGCTTGTCAAAATGGGTGTCCACACAACGATCGCTCAATTGTACGCCACAAAGAATTGCATCCATTTATTACAAACCAATGTTTACGAACTTCCAGTGTTGGTTGTTGTTGGTTGTTGTCAGTGCCTGCTAACACACTAAGGTACCACATCCATTCTCATATGTTTTTGGAGTCATTAATTGATACATGCACAAGCTCCAAAAAGATTTTCATGCTTCAAGTGATTCTTTCTACCGTGGCCGATAGAAAAAGCTTTATCAAAGGTAGCATAGTAAAAGATGAAAATGGATGATAGGTTTATTGTAAATGGCATGTGTTGGATTTAGATTGTTATGCCAATTAGGGTCGTTACATGGATTTCGGAGGTCATGAGCTTGTAATTATCACATAAACTCTTAAGTATTTTAAACATTAAATAGATCACTTTGAGTCTCAATTTTAATAGGTAGACTGAAAGTTGTGAACGACAAAAAAAAGATTAGTGAGAAATTAATATGAATAATACGAATCAAATTAAGATTGACATGAATTCCATTTTAACGCATCTATGCACAACGTGTGTGCGTCAAATGTAGAAAATTTTTATTGGCCCAAATTTAGATGTTTATAATGACCGTGAGACCCTACAAAATTAGGGGCCCTGTGCAGTTGAGCCTCCCACACACCCTAAAAGACGCCCAGATGCCAAAGACTTTTTGAAGGTGATCCATCTAGGCATTCAAATTTGTATGGAAATGACTATTGTTTATTTTATGTTTGCTTATGTATTGGTACATACCACCAAGGTACTACAATGATGGCTTAGAAGCCTTGACTAAAAGTCTATTAGTGGATAGATTTTCTCTAAAAATACATTAATAGCACTACTTGATGTCTGTGTATAAAAACAATAATAAAAATAGACGCTAAATCATTTGTTGCATTGGTTTAAGCAATTTTATTATATTTTTTGGTTGTCAGTATCTATTTTTTGAATCTTGTCATCCGCCGGAACGCACGGGCATCATAACTAGTATATATTATATATATGTGTATGTATATATATGTGTGTGTGTGTGTGTGTGTGTGTGTGTGTGTGTGTGTGTGTGTGTATATATATATATATATATATATATATATAAACTACGCTGTCTGCGATCGAAACGTATTCATTTTTTTTTAATTTGTTTGAATTTTAAACTAAAACTATGAATCTACAATTTGTTTTAACAGAATCATTCCATTATGTTTCTCGAATTCTAATTATATATTCTAGTGAAATAAGAAGTTTCATTCCTTAAAATCATATCGACAAACCATATCATGTTATTGCACGCAAACCAGGTAATCCATCATCAAGAATCCAAGCCCAAGCCCAAACCCGAATCCAAATCCAAATCGATTTTTATAATGTCATCGAAATAAAAAACCACAAACTTATTATAATAAAAAATAAAAAATAAATAAATACAATTTATCATTTTTAAATTTATAAATAATAAAATATAAATATATATTTATTGTTTTAAAAATATAAATACACTCTATTATTTTAGACTATAAATATTGTAACATCCCGTTTTTGAGATAATTGTGTGTAATTATTTTAGTGGATGTTTAATATATTATTATTGTGTGGGTCGAATGATAGCCCGATTAGTGGATATATACGTGTCGGGTTTGCGAGTTACGTGTCACCGGGTTATGATATTAGTGGATTAATTGTGTTTATGGGTTCGTGGATTTAAATGGGTTAAGTGGATTTTAATTGTTAAAAAGTGGTATCGGGTCCGGGTTATGGGGTACCGGGTTTCTAAAGTAGAAACCTTATGTTCGTACCTTTCCTTCCTTCTTTTTCTTATTTGGAATCTGAGAAATTGTGCTTGTGTGTGTGTGCGTGAATTATCTCCAGCAGAAGGCAAGTCTCAAAAATTCATATTTGGGTGTAGGAATCTGATCTCCATCATCATAATCGTGTTCTTGGACTCAAGGAGGTAAGGACCTTTGACGCGTGCAAAACACACCTCAGGTTTTAATAACTAAATGAACCCAAAGTATAAATTACACAACTGGCAGTGTACCAATCGTGTGCAATATAGCTTTAAGAATCACCCAGGATTTATCGAACTCAGGGAACGGATTAAAAAAAGGAGACTTCAATACTACAACCTAAACCAATATTTAGCTATTTCGGACATTTTGAGAAAATTATCAACTAGAGGCAATAATTAAAATTAATTAACCGAATAACTGAAGCGAACTAAGTAACACCAGAATAAAAGGTTAAACTAATATTTTTGGATTTTTTCGAAATAATTAAAAAAAACTAAGTCTAGCAAACACAACTTAAACTAAACTAACGAACGCACCACAAAAGGACAACTATATAATACGAACCAACTAACAAAAGCAAAATCAAATCAACTAACTTAAACGAGTAAAGAACGATGATAAATTTTACGAAACTCTTATATTACGAAAGCGTCACCCACTTGGAATTAGAATACTATAATTAATTGGCGATGGATTGAATTGATTGATTAAAGACAAATTGGTTGATAACCAATTATAAATTCAATTAAGCACGGAATTATGGATTAATTTACCGAATATTAGATTTCTCCAAATAAAGATTAAATCATGACAAAACACGTGAAAACAATAAAGTTAATTGAACTGAATTCCAATATTAACCAACAATCTTATTATCGCAAAAAGATGCTAAAAACTATCAATTAATACCGAGAATTCAACCAACCAACTTTATTTAGTTGGAAATCAAGCTTTACGGATTATTAGTTTTATTATCGCAACACAATGCCTAAAAACTAAGAAACACGCAAAGTTCTAGATCAATAATTCATCACAAAATCATTATCGCAATACAATGCCTAGAAAATATAATCAATTATCAATTTTTCATCCAAAGTTTCAATTTTTATTAAAAACGCAGATTCAACCAACAATTATTTTCGTAAAACAATGCTAAACGATTGATAAAAATCTGATTTTTAACAAAAATATATGAAGAACATCGAAAATCTAGTAAATATAATCCATAAACCGTCAATCAATCCAAAACCATGCCAATTAATACATAGAATTCATCATCCCAAGCGGGTGAACAAGAAAACTACTCACGATCCATAATAAAAATAGAAAATAAACAAAACTTAATAGCATTCATTATGAATACGAAAGAAAAAGGAACGAATGTACCAAAATCTCGCAAAAAGTGACGAAAAACCGACGATTACCGCTAACCGAATGCTTCAATCCACGCGAATATCAATCCCGAATGATTAATCAACTAAAACTACCTTAAACCTACTTGAATATGGGAAGAAAAACTGTAAAAAATCGTAAAACTATGCTGGAAATCGAGAAAATAAGGTCTGTCTTCGTTCTGGCCGAATCTGTTCTGTTTATAGGGATTCTGCGCCGCCTACGACCGTGTGCATTAAGTCCTACGGTCGTAGGCCCCTTTGACCTGGTCAACATCTTGCCCTAGCCCACGGTAATGCTCCTGGTACCTCCTATGGTCGTAGGCTTCCCCCTTCTACGGCCGTAGGCTCTAAAAATTCACCAATTTCGCTTCTTTTCTTCTACAAAATCCACGAGAACTCGCCGGGGCTTCAAAGTTTGTCGGTTTTTCTTCGATGTTCATTCCTTCGTCGATAAAACCTCTTTTCTCCTACGAATCACGAAAATGAATGAATTAGATATCTTTTTCACATATTTCGAGAGAAAAACCGACCAAATTGCAAGGGAAATGATGCCAAAAATATGTATAAATATGAGCATATCAAAATACCCCACACTTGAACTTTGCTTGTCCTCAAGCAAACTACTGCATAAATGTCTTTACTCAGGCCTCAATTCAATAAACTCTAACATGCAAGACTCAATAGCATTAAAGATCCATAGACTATGAAATTGAAGCCAAAGCAAGTAACAATGAGACTACAAGATGCAAAAAGAATTGCAATGTCAACCACTTCCCACCTCATTACATGACATAGCACCTCACAGTTTTTACTCATCACTCATGTGTATAGGCTCGTACATTTTCCAAATTTCGCTCAATGCCAGACATGTTAAAAGAATGTGAGCATATGCTTGAGAGTAAATCACACCGCCATCACTTAATGTTTGAAAATAAAGCACATAAAGGTCTTAATGGGCTGTAACGAGGCTAGGCTAAGGAAATGGGGAATATATGGCCAAAGTGGGGTTAAAAGATTGGGATCGAAGATCAACCATCAAGCTATAGAAACAAGTAACGAGCATACCAAACTCAGAAAATTACACCAATAAACTCGCTTGATTTTTCACATCTAATAGCAGCTCAGAAGGACAACAATTCATTTCACTTTCTTATTCCAATTCTTTCTCTTTTCTTTTTCTTTTTTCTTTTCTTTTCTTTTTTTTTTCTTTTCTCTTCCTTTTTTTATATAGCGTTGAATTTCCAGACATCGATTGTATGCAATCTGTACCCAAAAAGAACTTTCTTAACCACACTAGCATTGCCGCGGTACAACACTAGAAAAGTCAGGAAGAACACAAAAGCATAGAATTACATATGACTCGAATGCTATCAAAACAAGGCATAATCGTCAAGGCTCACAGAGTATAAACTAGCTAACAAACGAATGATCCCAGATAAATCCCTAAAGCTTGCTACTGAATCACGAT